>CM076956.1:52500-296510 GCA_039566865.1 Aurelia coerulea
GTGCTAACCATAACCCTAGCTCTGCTAACCCTAACCCTAACCCTAGCTCTGCTAATGGTAACCCTAACCCTAGCTCTGCTAACCCTAACCCTAACCCTAGCTCTGCTAACCCTAACCCTAGCTGTGCTAACCCTAACCCTAGCTGTGCTAACCCTAACCCTAACCCTAACCCTAACCCTAGCTGTGCTAACCCTAACCCTAGCTCTGCTAACCCTAACCCTAGCTGTGCTAACCCTAACCCTAGTTGCTAACCCTAACCCTAGCTATGCTGACCCTAACCCTAGCTCTGCTAGCCCTAGGGTTAGGGTTAGTTAGCTGCACACCGTACTTTATAATAACTCATAACTGCAACCCTAACGGGAAGGCTCCACTCAGCCGCAATGCAACCGGAGGCATTCGGAACATAACTCATCGACCAAGATGCATCCATGTCGTGCACCAAGAGGTTAGATTTTGTTGATGGGACATATTCTAAACTTGGTAATAAAAATAAATGTTAACACGCGTAGTGCTAACAAATCTGTAGAACGAAGGGCTTAATCTCAGAAGATCGTAGCAACAAGGCTACTCTACTTTTTACAATACTATCATCAAATAGAGGGTGATGAATTTAACTTAAATAAGAGCGGGAAAGGCAGGGTAAAGGTAGACGATTTGATAGGTGATGCATCTTCTCTTCCTTCATTCATTCATCAAGATGACATCATCATCATCTCTGAAACAGACTATATAAAGGTTCTACAACTTTCGCGAGGGGATATTGATGAAGAGGAAGAATCAGCACGTGAAAGCACAAGGGAAACAGGAGAATCCACTCTGGAAGCCCAATCTGACGACTCTGCAACAGACGACGACAATACTGATGAGCACTACCAACTAAATATGGCAGCAGGAACAAGGACCCGAAACAGAAGGATGCCTCGCAGACTAGCAGATTTTATCGCATAAGTATATCATTTCTTTGATACACTGCATGTTGTATATTTGAATGACAGAGCATAAACTGCACACGCGTGTGTGCAAAATAATAACTTTGAGCCCCCCAGCTCCCTGCAATAGATCCCAAAATAAGACAACACTTTACATTTTCTTCCTTAGGCCTTATACTCTGGATTTATCTTTTCAAAAATCTTAAGTGATTCATTCAAACTTTATTCATAAGAAATACATGATACATAATACAATGTACTGTAAAACTTATACGACTCAGAAAAAGCAAAGCTTATCTAGTCTGAGCCGCTTTGAGAACAAAAACAAGCGAAATATATACAAAACGTAACGAGAAGAATAGTAGTAGCAAACTGGTAAAAGTATAATGGTTGATATTATAGAGCGTTAAAGGTTAAGTCATTTTGTATTCGATTTAATTTGTTGTTGTTTTTTTTTTTTTTTTTTTTTTTTTTTCGTTTCTTTAATTTATTGGTATTGAAGGAGTCTAAGATTTTTTATTTCGTTAGAAAATGATTTTACGTTATTGATATGTTTTATTTTATCTGGGAGGTTATTCCAGAGTCTTGCACCTTTGTTTTTAAGCGTTTGGTCACCCCAATGTTTGCGTGTTCTGCATAGTTTATAGTCTTTTCTTTGTCTTGTTTCGTATTTATGTTTACCCTCATTAGTTTCAAAATAGCTATGAAATGCAGCTGGAAGTTTTTCTGGGTTATGGTTCACTTTATGCATGAAGTTAAGAATTTTTGCTTCATAGAGATCTTTTACTTTTAAAATTCCATACGATTTATGCAGAATGTTTGTAGAGTATCTATAGTCTTTGAACTGCAAGATTTTAAGCATTCTATTTTGCAGTACTTGGAGTCGCTTTAAATGACATTCTTTAGCCACTCCATAAACTTCTAAGGCGTAGCTTATTTTTGATTGCACTAAGCTGAGAAATAAAGCCTTCAAACATTCAGCTGGGACCAAGTGTCGCAGTTTAGCGAACATAGAGCAATATTTAACTAAGCTGCTAGCAAGTATGTCTATATGGTCATTCCAGTTTAAGTTGCAATCTATTTGCAGTCCAAGATATTTTAGACTGTTGACTTCTTTAAGTTTGGATCCCATTTCGATTGCAAAATCGTTGTCGATGGTTTTATTTCGATTTGGTTTAAAAAGGCAATGATTTGTTTTACTGGTGTTGATAAGCAGTTTGTTTGCTTTGAACCACTCATCTAATTTGGCTAGTTCGCTGTTGATTACTCTAGCTAAGTCGTTAATATTGTTGCTAAAGCAAAATATGTTTGTGTCATCAGCAAAGAGTCTTGGTTTAACATCATTCATAGCGTTTGCCATGTCATTTACGAATATTGTGAAAAGAATTGGGCCTAGGACTGACCCTTGTGGTACTCCTGTTTCAATGGTTTCTAAGGCAGATTGTGTCTTATTGCAGCACGTGTATTGTTTACGTTTACTGAGATAGCTGGAAAACCAGTTTCCAACGATCCCTCTAAATCCATAATGATGGAGTTTGTGAAGAAGAATCTCATGGTCAATAGTATCAAATGCTTTTGATAGGTCGAGAAATACACCAAGTGCACAGTTATCTTGATCTAATTTGCTGTAGATTTTATCGGTAATTTCTAAGAGAGCATGCACTGTTGAGTGGTTTTCTCTGAATCCGAATTGGAGTTCATACAATAGTTTGTGTTTTTTGATGAAAGTCATCATACGTTTGACAACCAGACGTTCAAATATTTTTTCATAGCAAGATAGGAGGGAGATTGGTCTGTAGTTTTCTGCGAGGTATCTTTCACCCTTCTTGAAAACAGGAATTACTTTTGCGACTTTCCAAATATCTGGAAATATTCCAGAATTTATGGAAAGGTTGTAGATATGAGAGAGTGGGCTAACTAGGAGTTCAAAGGTAGATTTTATAATCGATGGCTTAATACCATCATGTCCTGGAGATTTGTTGCCTTTTAGAAGTTTTATTTCAGTAACGATTTCGTGTTCTTTTATTGGCTGGAAAAAGAAAAGATTTTTCGACAGGATTTTTCAAGTAGCTGTCAAAGTTCGATGAGCAATTTTCTATCTTTGCAGCAGTTTTTTTGCCTACTGTACAAAAGTGCTTATTTAGTGCGTTAGCAATGTCGGTATCATCAAAATACGATTGATCATCATCGGTGGTAATTCTCTTAATGAGATTGTTAGATTTTCCTTTTTTAGGATTCACTATGTTTCCCATCACAGTCCACATTTTAGATACCCGGTTGAAACACTTCCATATGTCCAAATGCATGATGACATCATCTTGCACGGTTTCTTCTCTGTCTATTTGAACAAAAAAAGGAACACGGCAACACGAAAACGTTAAAATCAAAGGTGGTAGAATTGATAATAAATTATTATTATTGTCATTATTATCATTATTATAAGTTCTGTTTTAATTCTACCACTGGACGTTTATTCGTTATGTTATAGTGCAATTTGCTGCAAACCTCTATGTCATAGACAAGCGCAGTCGACAGTGTGGGCTCTATCAATTTATACGTATTAACATTTCATTCTAAACAGTTGTTTTTGGGGCAGGAAAAGAAAAGCTCTCAATCCTCCTTACTCTCTCCTTTCTTGTTTGAAATATTTGTTCATTCAAGTTGTCTATGGTGCCTTTGGTACGTTGTTAGAGGAGCTATTTTCAAGACCTCCTTTGAGAACTCCTCGTAGATGGTAAACTATGTCTACATTATCAGCTATTATCTCCTTCGATCGAAATTGGGATTACGTGGTACCATTGCTTTCAATTTAGGTGGAACCTGGTACCACAAAGGGTGGAACCTGGTACCAAACCATGTGGTACCGGTACCAAAGACCCCCCCTGTCACCCCCCTCCCATAAGTTGTTTGGAAATCTGTATGGAAAATGGAAAGTTTCCATAAATTACCATCTTACATTGCAATTTCCTGAAGTAATGATGTATTATAGGCATTGCCATACCTTTTGGTGCTTTGCTTCAGAGAGGTTAAATGGAACTCTCACTGGTATGCCTTCAAGTGGCAGGTGTATCGAGAAGGAGCTCTTTAACAGGTTCTCCATACAGCAGCAATATATTGTTGGGGATATCTTTCAAGGATTAGCACAGCAATCACAGCAAAGGCTTGAGGAAAATTGTACAGCACTTTCGAAACTGGCTGGAGAAAGTGAAGAGACTGATGAAACGGAAGAGTATGAACAAGGAAGGCACATATCAAGAATTCAAGCTGAATCTTTCTTATCTGAGTGTGGACAAGAAGAAAATGACGCATTTGAAAAACAACGGTCAGTGGAAACGGAAGAAAGCTCATTTCCTTTTAAAGATGCGCTGCTGCTGCCACCACAACGAAATGACAAGAGCATGAGTGAAGAGATGTTCATGGATCCTTCCTCTGGCTCTGGACCCTTCCACATAAGGGCACTTAGTCCCTGAAAACTTGCAGAGATGCTTTCTTCCCTTTTCATTGCTTTCACATTCGTAGAAAGAAGAGCATGTGGGTAAACTTTACGATTTGACCTTATCGTTAAAGGGGCATTCCTCGGGAAAAAACCAGATATCAGTGAACTGCGTTGTTTGCACTTAAAACGAATATGCATATCATTACTCACATTTTCCAATGTTTTTCCGATTTAAATAAAGCTCAGACCGGCCACAGACGAAATAAATATTTTTCATAAAACGAGACCGAGAACTCAGCCATATCCCAGAAGTTGAAGCCGAACCAGAAAACGAACATTGTCGGATAAGCTCATCAATCCTATCGCGCGCAGTCAACCGTGGACACATGAAACAAAATATAGGACATCTACATCCCGACTGTAAAAGGAAGACTTTCACAGATTCACAGACAAGATGCCGTTCCAAATACCAGTGACCCAGATTCTCCAGAATCCAATAAGGTAGGCACATGTTTTACTTTTTAGATGTTTGAATAATTTGTTTTCCGTCAAATTTCCGAAGTTACTAATTTCAAATTGCAGATTTTTAGCAGTTTTTAGGCGAATGAATCATCATGGTTGGTAGATTTTTCCGAGCCTTGATACACTCGCTATTTTGAAAAGGCCTATTTATCTTGCCTTACAGGGCAAGAAACCCAAGTTATTTAAAAGTATTTGGAGGAAAAGAAGAAAAAAAGGAATGAAAATTTCTCCAAGAAAAGTGTTGCTCGCCGGCTGGAATCGTGGTCGCCGCAGCAATCGTTCCAAATCCTTGAGAAGGCAGTGATCACTTTGCCAGGGAAATCAACGAGGCTGATGCCTAATAAGCGAAAATTGGAACGAGAGCAACAACAGCAAATAGCTAAGAAACAGAAAAAGCAAGAAACAAGGAAACAGAACACATATAAAAACGAAGAAACACGAAACGAAGAAACAAACACCGCAAATAAGAAACAGAAAAAGCAAGAAACAAGGAAACAGAACACATATAAAAACGAAGAAACACGAAACGAAGAAACAAACACCGCAAATATTAAGGAAACGAAAAACAAAGAAACAAGAAACAGAACTAAAAAATGCAGGAAAGCCAGACAAGAAACCAAAGAAAAAGACAAGACAAATTAAACTTTTGGAAGAGAACAAACAGAGACTGGAAGAACTTAGACAGCAGAGGGATAAGAAGATTCAGGTAAGGCGACAAGCATACCGATTTTATGTTTTATATTTAACCACAACAACATACTTTTTGACAAGGTATCATTGACTAAAAGCCCTGTTGAATCTATAGGCATGGTGGGCCAGTGGGCCATCATGGGGGTGAATGGGAAAGGGTCCAGACCCTCACTTTTCTAAAAGTTGATTGCTGAGAGTCACGCAACGATGCAATAAAGTAGACAATTGCGCTGAAGATTGCAGTGGGGAACTTTTTACCAATATGCATTGTGAGATTAATAATTAGAATGCAGCAGTGCATCTTGGTAAGAAGTTCCTTTTGCTATCTTCAGCGCAATAATTTACTGGTCTCTTAGGAGGAATTAGCCAGATCAAGCAGTCTCATCATGTAATCAAAAAATCTATTGAACATTCTTACCTAATATCTACTGTATATTTAGCTGAAAAGTGTTGCCTGCGTTTTCTATAAGTTTGAAGGGCATGGTCACAAAAAGTTTTCCTGGGGCTACTCTCTTTTCTTGAGTGCTGGCTCCACCACTGGATTTGGGCTGTTGATGAGGCCTGAAGCCCCTTTCCCTGTATGCCAGAAATTTGTTGCTGCAAAACTGATTTTTTTCAGCAGAAAACACAGTATCTACATCTATACATCTATGAAAATACTTTGCAAAGCCTTACAGCATCAAGGCAAAGGGGTCTAAGACCCAAAAAGAAATCAAGTAAAATTTACAAAGTCACAAAAGTTAGATAACAAAATTACAAAGCTAATTTTTGAAAACAAGGTAAAATATTTACAGTTCTAAAATACATTATTTGAGCAAGTATCCCAGTCCCTTATTTTGTTAACTTGCTCACCAGTTGTTTTGAAGTCTAAAGGCTCATTTCCAGTCAGTGTGCCCAAGCGGATGGGAATTTCATTGTTTGCAACAGAAAATGTTGCTTTGAATTAGGACAGAAAGTTATGTAAGCTGTTATTGTGGAAAATTCTGCCATCTTGGAGACTGGAAACCAGACTATACATGTGTAAGATTTCTTAATTGGTAAGTTACAGTGTTTTATTTTGTTTTATTTTACTTGGTAACTTATTTTGTTTACAGGAAAGAATTGAAGCCATGTCTGCTGGTGAAAAAAGTGATATGCTCTTCAAGATTGCCAAAACTCTACCAGTGCTAATGTGCCCTACCAACGATGGCATTGAGGATACGGAACACTTTTTGTTGCTCTGCCCTTCTTTTGAAATACCACGTAGAGATCTTCTCGCTGGTGTTTCTGCTTTATTACGACCACTTGGACATACAAATCTTTCGAACGAATTTCTAATGCAGATTTTATTGTATGGTGATAAAGATTTTCCCGATGGCATCAATAAAGATATACTCTTGTTAACTCTCTGCTTTATCCATAAAACTGGTCGGTTTGATTAGAAATCTAAAACTCGGTAACAAGTCATATTTAACCACCTCGTCCCTTTTAAGTAAACGTTTTCTCATTTTTGTTGTAGTTACCTGTAGTTTCACGTGTTTTTTCGATTTTTACTTTATCTTAATACCCACGTGGGTAGACAAAGTTATTGCTTCCCGTGGTCTTGTCCTTGTAGTAGAGTAGAGTAGTTTGTAAGTATAGTAATTAAGTAAATATGTATTGTAAATTTTTAGCAGAATGTATAAAAAAAAAAAAAGTGCTAGTTTTCTCCATGCTTGAGCAAACGGATGTGGATGATGGAGACCAACAACCAAAAGAAAAGCTTTCAAGAGTTCCTGATTGGTTTGTTTGCCAAAACTGCAGGGAAATACCAACAATTGATGAAAGACAATGTTGCAAACGAAAGCCAGAAGCTTGCATTGCACACCAACCAGCAAGTTTGTTTCAAAATTTACACGAGGAGTCAATATAATTTTTAATATAAATGAAGCAGTGAGGAACATGGGGAAATTTCATGAATATTTTTGATAATTTGGTGGAGAAAATGGTTTAAAATGATATGGATTGGGCAAACAAATTCAAAATCTGAGAAAAGTGTAATGACTTCTTCATTTTTTGTTCTTTTCAATTCCAAAATATTTTTACTATACTACATTGGATGTACAATATTTTTAGAATATGAATGTGTCTGCAGCACATAGAAAACCATCCAATCAGTTTGATTGGCAATGGATTCGGCAAAATGCTAAGTGTTCACTTCACTTTCTTCTTTATCATTCTGTTCAACAGGAAATGGATGTCTTGATCTTAGAGCCCATGGTACTCAGACTGCAGAGAAACTATAGGAATGACATTTTTGCTCTTGATGAGGATGAAGATGACACCAAAGGGAATCGACATGCAGCCTATAGACAATTTACGCTCTGACAACATGGTTTTTTGGGACAAGGGAACAGGAAAGTAATCCCTAGTTGATGTGTGTGATACGGATACAAGACCAATTTCCAGACCCATTCAACCAATATGTAGGTTTCAAAAGTGGACGCTTGGCTTAGAGCCATTTCTCTTTACAGTTCATACTTATGTAGAGATATTCAGTTCGTTATTTTCACTATGTTTTTTGGTGCTCCTCTTGAAACATGTTGCTCGATTAATTTCAGAGTCTCCACAGGTGGAGTAGGGGCGATTGTTGCCGAAATTTACTTTGGATCATCTGGTGTCATTCCATCACTCTTCTTCACCAACTTATTTTCCATCCTTCTTTTAATGATCCCAGCTAAAATGGATCGAGGATGTTTGTAGGATTTTTTAACTTTAACTGGAGACACTGTCCAATTTCCACTTTTCTTATTGAACTTTCTATGATACCTGAAAATTTTGATAAAACATAACTTTTCAAAATTTCAGCAAGACACGAGAAAGTGATAAACTCAACCAACAGTCAATTGATCTAAATATGATGGGCAGGAACTTCCAAAAATACGGTGCTCTGTATTTTAATACACATGTATTTTTCAAATAAATTGATTAGCTTCTCTTATTTTTTATATTTAGAAGCTATTTATTTGTATTAAGAATTTTTTTTCGAAATAAAATAAGACTACACACACACACACACACAGGTATTCACAAATTAAAGCTTGAAGGATCTTGGTGACAGTTTCCTGTCACCACATGTCTAATGCAACTAAGCTCTTGTCTTCACCTTTTTATTATTTGAAGTAGCATAGGCCAGGCACACATTAACATGAATGTTTTGCCAAGAATTATCAAGAATTCCTAAGAACGTTTTAAATTTCTAATGACAAAGGCATGTTGTGAAGATTTCTTGCTTTAATCATGTTCATGTGTGGTCAGCCTGTACCGGGTGTCCCAAAATGATGTATTATCGTTTGATTGCTTGCATGTCCATAACCAATGAACCGATTTTCAAAAACTTTATTTTAGTTGATTGGCTAAAGGCTAAATTGTATTTAAAGATGTTAAATGTTTAGCCTGTTCGAGTTAAGAGTTTCGAAAAACATTTAGAGTTTCGTTTGGGTTCTCTAACTCTTATTTTGCTTCGCTAATGGCCAGGGTGGAATCCATGTAGCATGCACGCCGGAGATTCGAACAGTAATAAGAGGCTCTATGCCAAGAATTACAAACGTCTTGAAATAGTTCAAAATGGTACGCCAAGCTTTAATCCACGCATCTGATCACTTTACTTTACTTTACTACTTTAATACTTTACTTAGTTCACTTTACCCCGTCTTACCCTATTCCTGGTTCGGTGTGGCGTGACTCTTATGAAACCAAATTGACACTTAGCTCAACTGAGTCGAGCCCCCAGGGCATCTCGACTGGTTCGACAAACCCTGTGCGACTTATAAAACCGAATTTCAGTCATGCATGTGACCTTGCTCTTGAGAAGTTTTTAGCATTATGGTACTTTTTGCACCTATGGCACAACTTTGCATGACACGAAATATGATAGCTATTAATCAAAAGATGTTTTATCAAGTGATTGATCACATGTCTTGAAATGGGTGGTAACAAACCTTAGCCAATGTTGTCTATTTCCAAATACCGCATACCAAATACCAAATCACGGGCACCCCAGTGCCAGATTGGAACTTGGGACAACCTTTGCGCAAAAACATATTTTGCTTTGTCTAAGAAAGTTTCTCACAATCCCATGATTTCTTGCCCCTAGCAATGTAGTCCTGGGCAATTCTGCGATACATCTAAGGAAATCATTTAAAATTCCATCCTCTTCTTTGGTTCCAACGACTCTCCAAATCAAGATTTACTCGTAAATATTCTAATTGTCGTCAGGGCGTACCTTTGCACAAAAATATTCAAAATCGGACCAATTTGGATTCAAACAATTCCAGCTTTGTCGTTGACCGACTTTTCCTGACGAGGAAAATTTTAGACCAACTAAGAAAATAAGAGGGGGTGTCTCACCCCCTACCCTGGGTACCAGCCTCTCTAACATAAAAAACTCTGTTTTTATGTTAGAGAGGCTGGTACCCAGGGTACTCACCCCCACACCCCCTAATATGCGCCCCTGAGCTTGACCACCCTTCCCTGACAGGGATTTCATCCCACTTAGTAAAGCAACTTCAGTTCCTTTTGGTTTCTTCAAACAGAATTTTGGAAAAGTATACAACTTAGGCGTTGTTTGGTGGAAAAACTAGTGATTTTCCTAACCAGCTTGGAAGACAGCTGAACTTGAATGAATATTTCGTGTTTTTGCAGCATTTTGAACTTGTTGTGTTCCGTTCAAGATGTTCATAAGTTCGTCACACCATGGAAAGAGGTGATAAAGGCCTCAGTTTGTAGAAAGATTCAGTAGTGCTTTTTGTGTCCGATCTCTTTCTTCTTACTTTACTTCATAACTGGGAAACGGGCTTTGAAAACAATTCAGGTCAGGTTTGTTGAATCATAACTTCTAATAAATTTGAGCTCTTGTTTAGTAAAACACAAAATAACTTATATTAGCGTCTAATATTCAATGATCTCAATTTCTCTATTTCTAAAGCTCATATTTCAGCAAATCGGCTGCGTGACAAACTGCCTTGAAAAAAGGAGAACTAAATGTATCCTACGGGCATTTCAGAGGTCATATTTATAAAAGTTTTCCAAGGCTGCATGCCCCTGGACCCCTAAAATTATGCACTTCTGGTTTTGCCACCCGTTGGACGAATAATTAATGGTGCTCAGCAATTGATAGACAAAACATGTCCGGTGGTGAAAAAAATTTTACACTCCTATCATACTCCCGGGGGGAGGGGTACTTAATATAATTGTCCGATGGGGAAGTGCCCTTTTTAAGGGTATCACTTTTCCCAATTTTCTCTAGCACAGGGTATCAAAATGAGGCAATTTTTCTAAAGCAGGTTGTCAAAACATGTCAAGAGGGAACATTTTATTAGATCCGGTGGTTTTTCTGTCAAATCTCATGTTTTGGAGTACACTTTACACCAATTTTTTCTAAAACAGGTCATCATTTTCAGCGCGAAATTCTGGAGCAGGGTAAAACAATTTTGTTCATGGCCACACCCAAGTACAAATTTAAGTCAAGTACCCCCCTCCCCGGGTGCCACACCCTTATAAGCTGATAACTGCGATTTACGCTGTTTTGTGCAGTGATGAAAAATCCTTGAATTAATGCCTGGATTCAACAAACCTTTCAGTTTCAATCAGGATTTCCGTATTTTGAAGGCCCTTTCGCTTCCTTCAGCACACGCCAAAGCACGCCAAAGCGATGAAATTTTCCAACAACCGAAAAGAGGCCATTCATTCATTCATTTTTATTTATTTAGGCACGGTAGCCCCGTCAGTCCATAAGAACTGCTTTTCAGGGGGCCGTGGCAAAACATTTACTAATTAAAAGATCACTACATAATAATTAACAAAATAAGAATTCTCGTCATGGCTAGTTTTTTATTCTTCTCTTAAAGGTGGCAAGGGAGGGTGCCTGTTTAGCATCAGGTTCGAGTTGATTCCAAAGCTTAGGTCCACGAAAAGATATAGCCCTCTGCCCATTGTTAGTTTTTCGTAATGGTAATGAGAGATCAGTTTCGGTGTTTCTCAGTTTTCTGACATTTCGAGAAGAATTTTTTTCGAACAAATCTGAAAGGTACTCCGGAACCAGACCATTTAGTGACTTGTACATTGTGGTAGCTGTTTCGCTTCTAATAATATCATTTACAGTAGGCCAATTTAAACTGCGAATTAATGCCATGGCAGGCGTATCAAATCGACTTTTAGTTACTATCCTACAGTCACTTACAAAATTGTTGAGCCACCCTGAAAAAAATGAGTTTTTTGGCCCCCCTTTCCCCCATGTCAATGTTGTTTGGAAAAAAGTACTTGGTCATGCTGACAGACGTGGTTTGGCAACTTTTTAGTGGTTTTTCAACATTGACTAGGGGGGAGGGGGGGAAGCAGAGGCGAAAAACTGAAAATCTGAGGGTGGCTCAACAATTTTGTAAGTGATTGTCTGAAATGCTTGCAACTTCGACTTCAGTTTACGCGAAGAGTACCGAGGCCAACTGCATGAAATTTTGTACTTGGCATGTTATTGACACATAGTTTCAAAATGTGTTGTTTTTTTAATTTTTTACCAACTGTAATTAATTTACGAGATTTCTGAAAAAGGCACTTTTTCGCCATTTTGCAAGAAAATGGCATAATTGCATAGTTTTCTCAAAATTTTCATTTTTTGACGTACTTTCCCTTTAGCTTCAATCTTGTAAGATATTGATATGATTCTTATTTTCATTTGCCTTCAATCATACTCTGGCAACTGCGATGCAACTAGGGTGGGAGAGGGTATTTTCGTTTGGCCTATTTGTATGGAATTCTCCCTTTGACTGGCTATATTGTTCTTAAACGCTGTTCATAGACGTCACTTTTACAACAGAATTTTATAGTGATGATATTCTATATGTTTGAGTGATACAATTGAATAAAATGTTCTATTTACAATTATAATCGATATACGACTGTAGCATTGCCATCTGGTTCGTGTGTGTTCATGGTGAATTACGTCATCAGTGCTCGCCACAAGGCTCACTACAATGCTCACCAACATTGCTCGTTTGTATTCCTTGTTTCTAACGAAGAAAAACGAACAAACTTTGCGCAAAACGCATATTATCTTGTGAGTATGAGCAGACACTCTCATTGCAGACCAATGAAAATAAAAAATCTCCGCGGTGAGTTGAAATTGAACCAATTTACCAACATTGCTCGTTTTTAGTACCTTTAAAATATTTTTGAAATCCTTTTTAGTAGCTATAAAAGTGGGAATTGTTGAAGTTTTAGTCATTTTGCATCTAATCAGTGTAGAATTTTTGAGTAAAAAGCTAGCCTATGTGTACACACGGGCTTTTGCTACATCTTGGGTGGCTTCGTTTATTTGTTCGCCAACTTTCTTGGACACACAAGAAACTTTAAAAAGTGAGAATTGTTGGCGAGCAATGTTCAAGATCACTCACTCAGTCTATCATTTAATGATTTGACCTCTTGAACAATTGCAGTTCAGTGGTCCGATGATAAATTGTTTGTTATCCTTTATAAGCGGTTCCAAAAGAACTAATGCTGGTTTCAAAGGGGAAACATATACCCTTTTCATTCATTTGGCATTTAAAGAATAGAGGAATATTGGCCAATAAAGCATGGAGCCGTTATTGTCACTCCCTCAAGCAGCATGACAAATACTGCTAGCAACATTACTTTGCGAACCGAACAAACAAGGTTAAACAATTTTCTCAGTTGTCATATGTTTTAAGGTGAAATTTCTTGATCATGACGGCAATGAAAGAATTTAGACAAAGGCCTGTGTTTCTCCTGTGTTTCAACAGGGCAGCGAGTTGTCATCGTATGAAAGTAATACCGATGGTAATGAAAACCCCCATTCTTATGCCGTTCAAGCGAAGTTTCCCACATTGAAATGCGGATAATCCTTACTGCAAAACACTCAACCACAACATCTGGAAAACTTTGACGACTTGGAAACTTGTCTAAGTCACCTTTACTGTACGTGAGGAGAAAGATGGTGCGCTGTGGTGAACTTGCTGCCATTTTGAAGTCGAACTGTCGAATTTTCAAATTTCCCGCGCTCACTCAAGTGCATAAATTCCCTTCTAAATACAACAATATGGGATATATTTTGTCGATTATGAAGGTAATTGTAGGACAATATGTTTTCTAACTCGAAGATACAACTAACAGAGACTATAGATGTTGTAAAGTCGTTTGGAAATTAAATTCCTTCTTTAAATGCAAGGCGTAGCAATGGTAAATTTAGGACGGCTGCAGGCCTACAAGTCTTCAGGCAGAGGGAAGTAATGGTAGACACGTTATCTGTTTAAAAGAGTCTGTATTTAAACGTGTATATTGCCATGTTTAACAAAATAAATTTTCCAACTTCGAATTATCGTTTCCCCATGCAACAGTCTTTATGAAAAAAACAGGCAGATTCCGATGAATTACCCAATTTTTTTGAAAAGCACGCAGAAAATGGGAAGTTGTGCTGCTTCGCCATTTTCATTTAAAAAATATAAGTTAGTAATTCAAAACGTTGATTCAAATTCTACTAATGCAATAACAGTAAATATCTTGTCATGTGTCAACGCCTCAGCTGCTTATTAAGAGATGTAACCAACTAGGCCAATGGTGTAAAAATAGCCAAAATGAGCATATTTTCTAAGGGACGCTGCGAGGCCGCACTAGCGTTCAAAAATTCAAAAAAAATTAGAGGACTGCCTTTATGCAATTATTGCTAGCCCTGTTAATTTGAAAGAATTTGAAGGAAAGACCTTAAAGTTATGACGCCTTAAAGGTACAACATTTTCAGACAATCACTTACAAAATTGTTGAGCCACCCTGAAAAAAATGAGTTTTTTGGCCCCCCTTTCCCCCATGTCAATGTTGTTTGGAAAAAAGTACTTGGTCATGCTGACAGACGTGGTTTGGCAACTTTTTAGTGGTTTTTCAACATTGACTAGGGGGGAGGGGGGGAAGCAGAGGCGAAAAACTGAAAATCTGAGGGTGGCTCAACAATTTTGTAAGTGATTGTCTGAAATGCTTGCAACTTCAACTTCAGTTTACGCGAAGAGTACCGAGGCCAACTGCATGAAATTTTGTACTTGGCATGTTATTGACACATAGTTTCAAAATGTGTTTTTTTTTTAATTTTTTACCAACTGTAATTAATTTACGAGATTTTTGAAAAAGGCACTTTTTCGCCATTTTGCAAGAAAATGGCATAATTGCATAGTTTTCTCAAAATTTTCATTTTTTGACGTACTTTCCCTTTAGCTTCAATCTTGTAAGATATTGATATGATTCTTAGTTTCATTTGCCTTCAATCATACTCTGGCAACTGCGATGCAACTAGGGTGGGAGAGGGTATTTTCGTTTGGCCTATTTGTATGGAATTCTCCCTTTGACTGGCTATATTGTTCTTAAACGCTGTTCATAAACGTCACTTTTACAACAGAATTTTATAGTGATGATATTCTATATGTTTGAGTGATACAATTGAATAAAATGTTCTATTTACAATTATAATCGATATACGACTGTAGCCATCTGGTTCGTGTGTGTTCATGGTGAATTACGTCATCAGTGCTCGCCACAAGGCTCACTACAATGCTCACCAACATTGTTCGTTTGTATTCCTTGTTTCTAACGAAGAAAAACGAACAAACTTTGCGCAAAACGCATATTATCTTGTGAGTATGAGCAGACACTCTCATTGCAGACCAATGAAAATAAAAAATCTCCGCGGTGAGTTGAAATTGAACCAATTTACCAACATTGCTCGTTTTTAGTACCTTTAAAATATTTTTGAAATCCTTTTTAGTAGCTATAAAAGTGGGAATTGTTGAAGTTTTAGTCATTTTGCATCTAATCAGTGTAGAATTTTTGAGTAAAAAGCTAGCCTATGTGTACACACGGGCTTTTGCTACATCTTGGGTGGCTTCGTTTATTTGTTCGTCAACTTTCTTGGACACACAAGAAACTTTAAAAAGTGAGAATTGTTGGCGAGCAATGTTCAAGATCACTCACTCAGTCTATCATTTAATGATTTGACCTCTTGAACAATTGCAGTTCAGTGGTCCGATGATAAATTGTTTGTTATCCTTTATAAGCGGTTCCAAAAGAACTAATGCTGGTTTCAAAGGGGAAACATATACCCTTTTCATTCATTTGGCATTTAAAGAATAGAGGAATATTGGCCAATAAAGCATGGAGCCGTTATTGTCACTCCCTCAAGCAGCATGACAAATACTGCTAGCAACATTACTTTGCAAACCGAACAAACAAGGTTAAACAATTTTCTCAGTTGTCATATGTTTTAAGGTGAAATTTCTCGATCATGACGGCAATGAAAGAATTTAGACAAAGGCCTGTGTTTCTCCTGTGTTTCAACAGGGCAGCGAGTTGTCATCGTATGAAAGTAATACCGATGGTAATGAAAACCCCCATTCTTATGCCGTTCAAGCGAAGTTTCCCACATTGAAATGCGGATAATCCTTACTGCAAAACACTCAACCACAACATCTGGAAAACTTTGACGACTTGGAAACTTGTCTAAGTCACCTTTACTGTACGTGAGGAGAAAGATGGTGCGCTGTGGTGAACTTGCTGCCATTTTGAAGTCGAACTGTCGAATTTTCAAATTTCCCGCGCTCACTCAAGTGCATAAATTCCCTTCTAAATACAACAATATGGGATATATTTTGTCGATTATGGAGGTAATTGTAGGACAATATGTTTTCTAACTCGAAGATACAACTAACAGAGACTATAGATGTTGTAAAGTCGTTTGGAAATTAAATTCCTTCTTTAAATGCAAGGCGTAGCAATGGTAAATTTAGGACGGCTGCAGGCCTACAAGTCTTCAGGCAGAGGGAAGTAATGGTAGACACGTTATCTGTTTAAAAGAGTCTGTATTTAAACGTGTATATTGCCATGTTTAACAAAATAAATTTTCCAACTTCGAATTATCGTTTCCCCATGCAACAGTCTTTATGAAAAAAACAGGCAGATTCCGATGAATTACCCAATTTTTTTGAAAAGCACGCAGAAAATGGGAAGTTGTGCTGCTTCGCCATTTTCATTTAAAAAATATAAGTTAGTAATTCAAAACGTTGATTCAAATTCTACTAATGCAATAACAGTAAATATCTTGTCATGTGTCAACGCCTCAGCTGCTTATTAAGAGATGTAACCAACTAGGCCAATGGTGTAAAAATAGCCAAAATGAGCATATTTTCTAAGGGACGCTGCGAGGCCGCACTAGCGTTCAAAAATTCAAAAAAAATTAGAGGACTGCCTTTATGCAATTATTGCTAGCCCTGTTAATTTGAAAGAATTTGAAGGAAAGACCTTAAAGTTATGACGCCTTAAAGGTACAACATTTTCAGACAATCACTTACAAAATTGTTGAGCCACCCTGAAAAAAATGAGTTTTTTGGCCCCCCTTTCCCCCATGTCAATGTTGTTTGGAAAAAAGTACTTGGTCATGCTGACAGACGTGGTTTGGCAACTTTTTAGTGGTTTTTCAACATTGACTAGGGGGGAGGGGGGGAAGCAGAGGCGAAAAACTGAAAATCTGAGGGTGGCTCAACAATTTTGTAAGTGATTGTAGCTGCTCGATTTTGCAGCTTCTGCAGGGTTTGCAGTTTAGTCACCCCACAGCACCCCCACACCGAACAACAGAACCGAAAATGGGGCTCGACGATACCCCTATACATTGCACTCAACGTGTTTTGAGGTAAAAATTTCCTGGAATATTTCAAAAATCCAATTGCACGAGAAACCTTGGTACGGAGATTGTAAACGTGTTCTTCCCAATCCAAATTTCTATCGATTATTACACCCAGATACTTTGTTCGGTCTACATTTTCAACCTGAGAGTCACCAATAAAAAATAGTGGATGATCAACAGCCTTATCGGTAATTTTCTTAATTTTGGGCTGGGAACCTACAATCAAAGCTTGAGTTTTTAAAACATTCAAAGAAAGTTTATTACCCTGCAACCATCGCTTCAAATCATTCAGTTCACTATTTAGATTTTGGTTTATATCTACTAAGCTCGAAGAAGAGTAAGAAATACTGGTATCGTCAGCGTACATGGTCACTTTACCTTTCTTCAGAGAAAACGGAAGATCATTGATATAAATCAGAAACAAAAGAGGGCCAAGACAAGAACCCTGCGGCACACCACAGCGAATATCTTCTGTTTTGGAACCTACCCCATTTACTTTGCAGAATTGCTTTCTATTGGTTAGATAGGACGTAAACCAAGTAAGTTCAAGATTATCAATACCATACCTTCCTCAATTTAGCAAGTAAAATGTCATGATCTACGGTGTCAAATGCTTTTTTGAGATCAATGACAATATTTGCAGTGTATCTGCCATTGTCCATGTTCACATAAGATAAGGCTCAAATCCTTACTGGTTGCCAAAGCATGCGGAAATCATCCAATTTCATGCTTGTTAGCCAATGAGATCACCGCTTTCTAGCCCCTGGAGACAAAATCGGTCGTTTGAGGTAAATTTTCTAGTACCCTCACTAAAACTGAAATGGATGCTAAAATACTTCAGTTATTTGCAATTTTTTTTTAATAAATCAGTTGTGGGGATGTCCGTCCAGAGTTGTTTACATGTTTAGGCACATAGCTTGTTTGGGGCCGGAGCTGCATTCATTTTCCGGTCGAAGAATATTTACCTTCGTTGAAATATCTATAGAAATCTCTACAAATGAGATATACAGATAAGAATTTCAGCAATTATGCATACTGACCCGAGCAATAACCCAAACTCCTTCACTGCTATCATATCTCAAAATTGGAGGCAATTTCTAATGATTTCTGGCAGAGATATCATTTGGGCCTAAGCTTGTCCTCGCTTAAAACCCATTCCATTGCACTTAAAAAGTTATGGTAAAATTCTAGAGCTGAATAATGCACTTACCCATGACTCAGGCACCAGTTTGACTTCGTTTGCTTTTTTACATTAGCAAATTTTTACAAGAAACGACCAGTTGTGGGTGAATTGCAAAAACTTTCCTCGGTCCATATTTTTCTCTGCACAGTCTATCCGCTTCAAACAACAAACAGTGAACTTTGTATCATAAAAGTCTTGCATCACAAAACATTCCTATAGAACGATTCCATGCACCTTAGCGAGGCACTCGTGAATTGTTTTCACGCATTTGGTTCAATCAGTCAATGCAAACAAGCAAAAGAGCAAAACCGGGTATCTTTTTTAGCGAACCCAAAATGATGTTTTGTTCTTTTTATGTTTTGCATTGATTGAAATAAGAACGAAAAGAAACTTAACATTTTGGTATAAATTTGATGTTCTGGATGACAGTGCTATGGGATGAAGATAGGCATTCTAAGCCAAAGAAAATGATGTTTACCAAAAACGTTCCGGGGACCGGGGATGTTAATCAATAAAAATAACTGTTAAGAAGCGATCAATTCTATTTTAGCATTGGCTAACATGGTATCGGTAGGAGTGTTCTAAGGCTGGACAATTCTATTCCTGAGTGACGTAGTAGATTGGTCGCGAAAAATTTTGGGGATCCGAAAGTTGGCTCGTTCGGTCGACTACAGGACGTTATTTTCTGACCCTACTCGAGGTACCCTACTCGTGTTGTTATTTCAACAGATTCCTTTATCGTCATGTCAGTTAACAAAAACCGCGTTGGTCGCATTAATAGCCAACGTAGAGGGTGTGTTCGGGGTGTGGTAACGAGGAAATTTTCTGGGGCCCCGCCCCTAGACCCCATCCAATAAATAGAGTCTTGGCGGTGCTGTTTGCGGCGCCACTGATCAAGATAGCTAGGCAAATCCACTCCACGTTCGAGCTAAAGGAAATGGAATTTAAAACTGTTGACGATGTTTTCATATTGAATGCAATTAAACAGCTAAAAAGCGGAAAGGCAGCTGGTCCCGATAAAGTACCCACAGCCATCAAATGTACCGTTAGCCAATTCTCTAACTATTCATTCATTTTCAATGAGATTAAATTCGCTCCACCAAACTTGCATTCACCCTGGACGGCATTGAATGGTCTATTGTGCCCGATGAATTGTAACCCACAACTTTTTGTTGAAGAAGAATATACCTGTTGCATAGCAGCAAGGCGGATTTGCACAGTCTGGAAAATTGAGAAAGGGATCAAATTTATCAACGCCGCTCCCTACTTTAAACATTAATAACGTCGGCAACGTTTGCCCCATTCTAACAAATTTTGTCTCATTCTAATGAGAAAAATGAGCTTTATTAGCCTATAGCAGTATTTGCATCGATATTTTCGTGAAATATGATTTCTGACGGTTCTCAATAGAGTTCAAAAGAAACTTATCCGGAACTGTTTATTTTAAGTTTTTTAATTTTGGAGCGCCGTGACATTTCCACCTTCCAGGCAATTTTTACTTGGTTTTTTTGCATGAATAGGAAGACTTTGATGTTAAAATGTGGAATCAGACGAATTGGCCAAAAAAGCGTGACTTATCCCAAAATTATGGGGCATTTTTCTGTGGAGCGCCGTTGTGAGAACCGAAGAATTCACAAGAAACCGGACCTCAAACAATGAGCCCAAAAGCTTTCTTGCAATGATAAGTCATTTTCAAAGAGCAGCGGAGTACACAATCTTACGATAGCGGAAGAAAGCTCAGAATCCTAATGTATGTCACTTTTTATAAGGGAATCTTTATGTGAGTGAAAATTGCAGCAATTTTGCCACGCCCGTTTTTAAGAAGGTGCTCAGCGAATTTAACGAACAACGCCTATTTCGGCATAGATAGCTGAGAACTCACTTCTTGTGTTGGGGATGACGGTGTTAAAATTTCACACAGAAATCTCTATGGGTTCTCAAGCTATGAGGTATTATTTGTTAACAATCATTTTCAGACAGTCTGAAAAATTGCTTTCACTACCTATCATATATGTTTCTATGAATCCAAATCTACTTGTATCAGACAATTTCTTTCACTATGAATGGATAGCCACTAACTGTGGGCTTAACTCCAGAGTACTTCAGATGTTAATGTTTTCATTGTTACTGGTTCATCCATCAGAACTATGACGTCATCAAATTATGCAAAATTTTCCCATGACGTTCAGCGAAACTCCTCTTGTGCACGAAACCTGCCAATGATTTTCGCCTGAAAACATCACACACAGTTATCAAAGAGAACTGAAAACAAAGTTCCTTTTGAATCAGTGCAAATTCTGCGCCTCCGCAGTGCAATTGTCTTATTTTCAAATGTACCGTTAGCCAATTCTCTAACTATTCATTCATTTTCAATGAGATTAAATTCGCTCCACCAAACTTGCATTCACCCTGGACGGCATTGAATGGTCTATTGTGCCCGATGAATTGTAACCCACAACTTTTTGTTGAAGAAGAATATACCTGTTGCATAGCAGCAAGGCGGATTTGCACAGTCTGGAAAATTGAGAAAGGGATCAAATTTATCAACGCCGCTCCCTACTTTAAACATTAATAACGTCGGCAACGTTTGCCCCATTCTAACAAATTTTGTCTCATTCTAATGAGAAAAATGAGCTTTATTAGCCTATAGCAGTATTTGCATCGATATTTTCGTGAAATATGATTTCTGACGGTTCTCAATAGAGTTCAAAAGAAACTTATCCGGAACTGTTTATTTTAAGTTTTTTAATTTTGGAGCGCCGTGACATTTCCACCTTCCAGGCAATTTTTACTTGGTTTTTTTGCATGAATAGGAAGACTTTGATGTTAAAATGTGGAATACAATCCTGGCCAAAAGAAGCTGGGACGCAGGCAAATTTCAGTGTCTTCATGATGTTTCCTAAAATATCGAGGAGAAAACATACGTTTAGAGTCTCCTAATCCCCCCTTCCCCCTAATTCAATGTTGAGAAGGTCGAAAGGCGTTTGATTCAAGCAACTTTGAGAAGGGGGGAGCGGGGGGCACGTAATCAAAGACCGAAGTAGTGCAATTTTATGATTTGTCCCAAGTATTTTGGCCAAGATTGTCTGAAAAATTGCTTTCACTACCTATCATATATGTTTCTATGAATCCAAATCTACTTGTATCAGACAATTTCTTTCACTATGAATGGATAGCCACTAACTGTGGGCTTAACTCCAGAGTACTTCAGATGTTAATGTTTTCATTGTTACTGGTTCATCCATCAGAACTATGACGTCATCAAATTATGCAAAATTTTCCCATGACGTTCAGCGAAACTCCTCTTGTGCACGAAACCTGCCAATGATTTTCGCCTGAAAACATCACACACAGTTATCAAAGAGAACTGAAAACAAAGTTCCTTTTGAATCAGTGCAAATTCTGCGCCTCCGCAGTGCAATTGTCTTATTTTCAAATGTACCGTTAGCCAATTCTCTAACTATTCATTCATTTTCAATGAGATTAAATTCGCTCCACCAAACTTGCATTCACCCTGGACGGCATTGAATGGTCTATTGTGCCCGATGAATTGTAACCCACAACTTTTTGTTGAAGAAGAATATACCTGTTGCATAGCAGCAAGGCGGATTTGCACAGTCTGGAAAATTGAGAAAGGGATCAAATTTATCAACGCCGCTCCCTACTTTAAACATTAATAACGTCGGCAACGTTTGCCCCATTCTAACAAATTTTGTCTCATTCTAATGAGAAAAATGAGCTTTATTAGCCTATAGCAGTATTTGCATCGATATTTTCGTGAAATATGATTTCTGACGGTTCTCAATAGAGTTCAAAAGAAACTTATCCGGAACTGTTTATTTTAAGTTTTTTAATTTTGGAGCGCCGTGACATTTCCACCTTCCAGGCAATTTTTACTTGGTTTTTTTGCATGAATAGGAAGACTTTGATGTTAAAATGTGGAATCAGACGAATTTGCCAAAAAAGCGTGACTTATCCCAAAATTATGGGGCATTTTTCTGTGGAGCGCCGTTGTGAGAACCGAAGAATTCACAAGAAACCGGACCTCAAACAATGAGCCCAAAAGCTTTCTTGCAATGATAAGTCATTTTCAAAGAGCAGCGGAGTACACAATCTTACGATAGCGGAAGAAAGCTCAGAATCCTAATGTATGTCACTTTTTATAAGGGAATCTTTATGTGAGTGAAAATTGCAGCAATTTTGCCACGCCCGTTTTTAAGAAGGTGCTCAGCGAATTTAACGAACAACGCCTATTTCGGCATAGATAGCTGAGAACTCACTTCTTGTGTTGGGGATGACGGTGTTAAAATTTCACACAGAAATCTCTATGGGTTCTCAAGCTATGAGGTATTATTTGTTAACAATCATTTTCAGACAATCCTGGCCAAAAGAAGCTGGGACGCAGGCAAATTTCAGTGTCTTCATGATGTTTCCTAAAATATCGAGGAGAAAACATACGTTTAGAGTCTCCTAATCCCCCCTTCCCCCTAATTCAATGTTGAGAAGGTCGAAAGGCGTTTGATTCAAGCAACTTTGAGAAGGGGGGAGCGGGGGGCACGTAATCAAAGACCGAAGTAGTGCAATTTTATGATTTGTCCCAAGTATTTTGGCCAAGATTGTCTGAAAAATTGCTTTCACTACCTATCATATATGTTTCTATGAATCCAAATCTACTTGTATCAGACAATTTCTTTCACTATGAATGGATAGCCACTAACTGTGGGCTTAACTCCAGAGTACTTCAGATGTTAATGTTTTCATTGTTACTGGTTCATCCATCAGAACTATGACGTCATCAAATTATGCAAAATTTTCCCATGACGTTCAGCGAAACTCCTCTTGTGCACGAAACCTGCCAATGATTTTCGCCTGAAAACATCACACACAGTTATCAAAGAGAACTGAAAACAAAGTTCCTTTTGAATCAGTGCAAATTCTGCGCCTCCGCAGTGCAATTGTCTTATTTTCAAATGTACCGTTAGCCAATTCTCTAACTATTCATTCATTTTCAATGAGATTAAATTCGCTCCACCAAACTTGCATTCACCCTGGACGGCATTGAATGGTCTATTGTGCCCGATGAATTGTAACCCACAACTTTTTGTTGAAGAAGAATATACCTGTTGCATAGCAGCAAGGCGGATTTGCACAGTCTGGAAAATTGAGAAAGGGATCAAATTTATCAACGCCGCTCCCTACTTTAAACATTAATAACGTCGGCAACGTTTGCCCCATTCTAACAAATTTTGTCTCATTCTAATGAGAAAAATGAGCTTTATTAGCCTATAGCAGTATTTGCATCGATATTTTCGTGAAATATGATTTCTGACGGTTCTCAATAGAGTTCAAAAGAAACTTATCCGGAACTGTTTATTTTAAGTTTTTTAATTTTGGAGCGCCGTGACATTTCCACCTTCCAGGCAATTTTTACTTGGTTTTTTTGCATGAATAGGAAGACTTTGATGTTAAAATGTGGAATCAGACGAATTGGCCAAAAAAGCGTGACTTATCCCAAAATTATGGGGCATTTTTCTGTGGAGCGCCGTTGTGAGAACCGAAGAATTCACAAGAAACCGGACCTCAAACAATGAGCCCAAAAGCTTTCTTGCAATGATAAGTCATTTTCAAAGAGCAGCGGAGTACACAATCTTACGATAGCGGAAGAAAGCTCAGAATCCTAATGTATGTCACTTTTTATAAGGGAATCTTTATGTGAGTGAAAATTGCAGCAATTTTGCCACGCCCGTTTTTAAGAAGGTGCTCAGCGAATTTAACGAACAACGCCTATTTCGGCATAGATAGCTGAGAACTCACTTCTTGTGTTGGGGATGACGGTGTTAAAATTTCACACAGAAATCTCTATGGGTTCTCAAGCTATGAGGTATTATTTGTTAACAATCATTTTCAGACAGTCTGAAAAATTGCTTTCACTACCTATCATATATGTTTCTATGAATCCAAATCTACTTGTATCAGACAATTTCTTTCACTATGAATGGATAGCCACTAACTGTGGGCTTAACTCCAGAGTACTTCAGATGTTAATGTTTTCATTGTTACTGGTTCATCCATCAGAACTATGACGTCATCAAATTATGCAAAATTTTCCCATGACGTTCAGCGAAACTCCTCTTGTGCACGAAACCTGCCAATGATTTTCGCCTGAAAACATCACACACAGTTATCAAAGAGAACTGAAAACAAAGTTCCTTTTGAATCAGTGCAAATTCTGCGCCTCCGCAGTGCAATTGTCTTATTTTCAAATGTACCGTTAGCCAATTCTCTAACTATTCATTCATTTTCAATGAGATTAAATTCGCTCCACCAAACTTGCATTCACCCTGGACGGCATTGAATGGTCTATTGTGCCCGATGAATTGTAACCCACAACTTTTTGTTGAAGAAGAATATACCTGTTGCATAGCAGCAAGGCGGATTTGCACAGTCTGGAAAATTGAGAAAGGGATCAAATTTATCAACGCCGCTCCCTACTTTAAACATTAATAACGTCGGCAACGTTTGCCCCATTCTAACAAATTTTGTCTCATTCTAATGAGAAAAATGAGCTTTATTAGCCTATAGCAGTATTTGCATCGATATTTTCGTGAAATATGATTTCTGACGGTTCTCAATAGAGTTCAAAAGAAACTTATCCGGAACTGTTTATTTTAAGTTTTTTAATTTTGGAGCGCCGTGACATTTCCACCTTCCAGGCAATTTTTACTTGGTTTTTTTGCATGAATAGGAAGACTTTGATGTTAAAATGTGGAATCAGACGAATTGGCCAAAAAAGCGTGACTTATCCCAAAATTATGGGGCATTTTTCTGTGGAGCGCCGTTGTGAGAACCGAAGAATTCACAAGAAACCGGACCTCAAACAATGAGCCCAAAAGCTTTCTTGCAATGATAAGTCATTTTCAAAGAGCAGCGGAGTACACAATCTTACGATAGCGGAAGAAAGCTCAGAATCCTAATGTATGTCACTTTTTATAAGGGAATCTTTATGTGAGTGAAAATTGCAGCAATTTTGCCACGCCCGTTTTTAAGAAGGTGCTCAGCGAATTTAACGAACAACGCCTATTTCGGCATAGATAGCTGAGAACTCACTTCTTGTGTTGGGGATGACGGTGTTAAAATTTCACACAGAAATCTCTATGGGTTCTCAAGCTATGAGGTATTATTTGTTAACAATCATTTTCAGACAATCCTGGCCAAAAGAAGCTGGGACGCAGGCAAATTTCAGTGTCTTCATGATGTTTCCTAAAATATCGAGGAGAAAACATACGTTTAGAGTCTCCTAATCCCCCCTTCCCCCTAATTCAATGTTGAGAAGGTCGAAAGGCGTTTGATTCAAGCAACTTTGAGAAGGGGGGAGCGGGGGGCACGTAATCAAAGACCGAAGTAGTGCAATTTTATGATTTGTCCCAAGTATTTTGGCCAAGATTGTCTGAAAAATTGCTTTCACTACCTATCATATATGTTTCTATGAATCCAAATCTACTTGTATCAGACAATTTCTTTCACTATGAATGGATAGCCACTAACTGTGGGCTTAACTCCAGAGTACTTCAGATGTTAATGTTTTCATTGTTACTGGTTCATCCATCAGAACTATGACGTCATCAAATTATGCAAAATTTTCCCATGACGTTCAGCGAAACTCCTCTTGTGCACGAAACCTGCCAATGATTTTCGCCTGAAAACATCACACACAGTTATCAAAGAGAACTGAAAACAAAGTTCCTTTTGAATCAGTGCAAATTCTGCGCCTCCGCAGTGCAATTGTCTTATTTTCAAATGTACCGTTAGCCAATTCTCTAACTATTCATTCATTTTCAATGAGATTAAATTCGCTCCACCAAACTTGCATTCACCCTGGACGGCATTGAATGGTCTATTGTGCCCGATGAATTGTAACCCACAACTTTTTGTTGAAGAAGAATATACCTGTTGCATAGCAGCAAGGCGGATTTGCACAGTCTGGAAAATTGAGAAAGGGATCAAATTTATCAACGCCGCTCCCTACTTTAAACATTAATAACGTCGGCAACGTTTGCCCCATTCTAACAAATTTTGTCTCATTCTAATGAGAAAAATGAGCTTTATTAGCCTATAGCAGTATTTGCATCGATATTTTCGTGAAATATGATTTCTGACGGTTCTCAATAGAGTTCAAAAGAAACTTATCCGGAACTGTTTATTTTAAGTTTTTTAATTTTGGAGCGCCGTGACATTTCCACCTTCCAGGCAATTTTTACTTGGTTTTTTTGCATGAATAGGAAGACTTTGATGTTAAAATGTGGAATCAGACGAATTGGCCAAAAAAGCGTGACTTATCCCAAAATTATGGGGCATTTTTCTGTGGAGCGCCGTTGTGAGAACCGAAGAATTCACAAGAAACCGGACCTCAAACAATGAGCCCAAAAGCTTTCTTGCAATGATAAGTCATTTTCAAAGAGCAGCGGAGTACACAATCTTACGATAGCGGAAGAAAGCTCAGAATCCTAATGTATGTCACTTTTTATAAGGGAATCTTTATGTGAGTGAAAATTGCAGCAATTTTGCCACGCCCGTTTTTAAGAAGGTGCTCAGCGAATTTAACGAACAACGCCTATTTCGGCATAGATAGCTGAGAACTCACTTCTTGTGTTGGGGATGACGGTGTTAAAATTTCACACAGAAATCTCTATGGGTTCTCAAGCTATGAGGTATTATTTGTTAACAATCATTTTCAGACAGTCTGAAAAATTGCTTTCACTACCTATCATATATGTTTCTATGAATCCAAATCTACTTGTATCAGACAATTTCTTTCACTATGAATGGATAGCCACTAACTGTGGGCTTAACTCCAGAGTACTTCAGATGTTAATGTTTTCATTGTTACTGGTTCATCCATCAGAACTATGACGTCATCAAATTATGCAAAATTTTCCCATGACGTTCAGCGAAACTCCTCTTGTGCACGAAACCTGCCAATGATTTTCGCCTGAAAACATCACACACAGTTATCAAAGAGAACTGAAAACAAAGTTCCTTTTGAATCAGTGCAAATTCTGCGCCTCCGCAGTGCAATTGTCTTATTTTCAAATGTACCGTTAGCCAATTCTCTAACTATTCATTCATTTTCAATGAGATTAAATTCGCTCCACCAAACTTGCATTCACCCTGGACGGCATTGAATGGTCTATTGTGCCCGATGAATTGTAACCCACAACTTTTTGTTGAAGAAGAATATACCTGTTGCATAGCAGCAAGGCGGATTTGCACAGTCTGGAAAATTGAGAAAGGGATCAAATTTATCAACGCCGCTCCCTACTTTAAACATTAATAACGTCGGCAACGTTTGCCCCATTCTAACAAATTTTGTCTCATTCTAATGAGAAAAATGAGCTTTATTAGCCTATAGCAGTATTTGCATCGATATTTTCGTGAAATATGATTTCTGACGGTTCTCAATAGAGTTCAAAAGAAACTTATCCGGAACTGTTTATTTTAAGTTTTTTAATTTTGGAGCGCCGTGACATTTCCACCTTCCAGGCAATTTTTACTTGGTTTTTTTGCATGAATAGGAAGACTTTGATGTTAAAATGTGGAATCAGACGAATTGGCCAAAAAAGCGTGACTTATCCCAAAATTATGGGGCATTTTTCTGTGGAGCGCCGTTGTGAGAACCGAAGAATTCACAAGAAACCGGACCTCAAACAATGAGCCCAAAAGCTTTCTTGCAATGATAAGTCATTTTCAAAGAGCAGCGGAGTACACAATCTTACGATAGCGGAAGAAAGCTCAGAATCCTAATGTATGTCACTTTTTATAAGGGAATCTTTATGTGAGTGAAAATTGCAGCAATTTTGCCACGCCCGTTTTTAAGAAGGTGCTCAGCGAATTTAACGAACAACGCCTATTTCGGCATAGATAGCTGAGAACTCACTTCTTGTGTTGGGGATGACGGTGTTAAAATTTCACACAGAAATCTCTATGGGTTCTCAAGCTATGAGGTATTATTTGTTAACAATCATTTTCAGACAATCCTGGCCAAAAGAAGCTGGGACGCAGGCAAATTTCAGTGTCTTCATGATGTTTCCTAAAATATCGAGGAGAAAACATACGTTTAGAGTCTCCTAATCCCCCCTTCCCCCTAATTCAATGTTGAGAAGGTCGAAAGGCGTTTGATTCAAGCAACTTTGAGAAGGGGGGAGCGGGGGGCACGTAATCAAAGACCGAAGTAGTGCAATTTTATGATTTGTCCCAAGTATTTTGGCCAAGATTGTCTGAAAAATTGCTTTCACTACCTATCATATATGTTTCTATGAATCCAAATCTACTTGTATCAGACAATTTCTTTCACTATGAATGGATAGCCACTAACTGTGGGCTTAACTCCAGAGTACTTCAGATGTTAATGTTTTCATTGTTACTGGTTCATCCATCAGAACTATGACGTCATCAAATTATGCAAAATTTTCCCATGACGTTCAGCGAAACTCCTCTTGTGCACGAAACCTGCCAATGATTTTCGCCTGAAAACATCACACACAGTTATCAAAGAGAACTGAAAACAAAGTTCCTTTTGAATCAGTGCAAATTCTGCGCCTCCGCAGTGCAATTGTCTTATTTTCAAATGTACCGTTAGCCAATTCTCTAACTATTCATTCATTTTCAATGAGATTAAATTCGCTCCACCAAACTTGCATTCACCCTGGACGGCATTGAATGGTCTATTGTGCCCGATGAATTGTAACCCACAACTTTTTGTTGAAGAAGAATATACCTGTTGCATAGCAGCAAGGCGGATTTGCACAGTCTGGAAAATTGAGAAAGGGATCAAATTTATCAACGCCGCTCCCTACTTTAAACATTAATAACGTCGGCAACGTTTGCCCCATTCTAACAAATTTTGTCTCATTCTAATGAGAAAAATGAGCTTTATTAGCCTATAGCAGTATTTGCATCGATATTTTCGTGAAATATGATTTCTGACGGTTCTCAATAGAGTTCAAAAGAAACTTATCCGGAACTGTTTATTTTAAGTTTTTTAATTTTGGAGCGCCGTGACATTTCCACCTTCCAGGCAATTTTTACTTGGTTTTTTTGCATGAATAGGAAGACTTTGATGTTAAAATGTGGAATCAGACGAATTGGCCAAAAAAGCGTGACTTATCCCAAAATTATGGGGCATTTTTCTGTGGAGCGCCGTTGTGAGAACCGAAGAATTCACAAGAAACCGGACCTCAAACAATGAGCCCAAAAGCTTTCTTGCAATGATAAGTCATTTTCAAAGAGCAGCGGAGTACACAATCTTACGATAGCGGAAGAAAGCTCAGAATCCTAATGTATGTCACTTTTTATAAGGGAATCTTTATGTGAGTGAAAATTGCAGCAATTTTGCCACGCCCGTTTTTAAGAAGGTGCTCAGCGAATTTAACGAACAACGCCTATTTCGGCATAGATAGCTGAGAACTCACTTCTTGTGTTGGGGATGACGGTGTTAAAATTTCACACAGAAATCTCTATGGGTTCTCAAGCTATGAGGTATTATTTGTTAACAATCATTTTCAGACAGTCTGAAAAATTGCTTTCACTACCTATCATATATGTTTCTATGAATCCAAATCTACTTGTATCAGACAATTTCTTTCACTATGAATGGATAGCCACTAACTGTGGGCTTAACTCCAGAGTACTTCAGATGTTAATGTTTTCATTGTTACTGGTTCATCCATCAGAACTATGACGTCATCAAATTATGCAAAATTTTCCCATGACGTTCAGCGAAACTCCTCTTGTGCACGAAACCTGCCAATGATTTTCGCCTGAAAACATCACACACAGTTATCAAAGAGAACTGAAAACAAAGTTCCTTTTGAATCAGTGCAAATTCTGCGCCTCCGCAGTGCAATTGTCTTATTTTCAAATGTACCGTTAGCCAATTCTCTAACTATTCATTCATTTTCAATGAGATTAAATTCGCTCCACCAAACTTGCATTCACCCTGGACGGCATTGAATGGTCTATTGTGCCCGATGAATTGTAACCCACAACTTTTTGTTGAAGAAGAATATACCTGTTGCATAGCAGCAAGGCGGATTTGCACAGTCTGGAAAATTGAGAAAGGGATCAAATTTATCAACGCCGCTCCCTACTTTAAACATTAATAACGTCGGCAACGTTTGCCCCATTCTAACAAATTTTGTCTCATTCTAATGAGAAAAATGAGCTTTATTAGCCTATAGCAGTATTTGCATCGATATTTTCGTGAAATATGATTTCTGACGGTTCTCAATAGAGTTCAAAAGAAACTTATCCGGAACTGTTTATTTTAAGTTTTTTAATTTTGGAGCGCCGTGACATTTCCACCTTCCAGGCAATTTTTACTTGGTTTTTTTGCATGAATAGGAAGACTTTGATGTTAAAATGTGGAATCAGACGAATTGGCCAAAAAAGCGTGACTTATCCCAAAATTATGGGGCATTTTTCTGTGGAGCGCCGTTGTGAGAACCGAAGAATTCACAAGAAACCGGACCTCAAACAATGAGCCCAAAAGCTTTCTTGCAATGATAAGTCATTTTCAAAGAGCAGCGGAGTACACAATCTTACGATAGCGGAAGAAAGCTCAGAATCCTAATGTATGTCACTTTTTATAAGGGAATCTTTATGTGAGTGAAAATTGCAGCAATTTTGCCACGCCCGTTTTTAAGAAGGTGCTCAGCGAATTTAACGAACAACGCCTATTTCGGCATAGATAGCTGAGAACTCACTTCTTGTGTTGGGGATGACGGTGTTAAAATTTCACACAGAAATCTCTATGGGTTCTCAAGCTATGAGGTATTATTTGTTAACAATCATTTTCAGACTGTCTGAAAAATTGCTTTCACTACCTATCATATATGTTTCTATGAATCCAAATCTACTTGTATCAGACAATTTCTTTCACTATGAATGGATAGCCACTAACTGTGGGCTTAACTCCAGAGTACTTCAGATGTTAATGTTTTCATTGTTACTGGTTCATCCATCAGAACTATGACGTCATCAAATTATGCAAAATTTTCCCATGACGTTCAGCGAAACTCCTCTTGTGCACGAAACCTGCCAATGATTTTCGCCTGAAAACATCACACACAGTTATCAAAGAGAACTGAAAACAAAGTTCCTTTTGAATCAGTGCAAATTCTGCGCCTCCGCAGTGCAATTGTCTTATTTTCAAATGTACCGTTAGCCAATTCTCTAACTATTCATTCATTTTCAATGAGATTAAATTCGCTCCACCAAACTTGCATTCACCCTGGACGGCATTGAATGGTCTATTGTGCCCGATGAATTGTAACCCACAACTTTTTGTTGAAGAAGAATATACCTGTTGCATAGCAGCAAGGCGGATTTGCACAGTCTGGAAAATTGAGAAAGGGATCAAATTTATCAACGCCGCTCCCTACTTTAAACATTAATAACGTCGGCAACGTTTGCCCCATTCTAACAAATTTTGTCTCATTCTAATGAGAAAAATGAGCTTTATTAGCCTATAGCAGTATTTGCATCGATATTTTCGTGAAATATGATTTCTGACGGTTCTCAATAGAGTTCAAAAGAAACTTATCCGGAACTGTTTATTTTAAGTTTTTTAATTTTGGAGCGCCGTGACATTTCCACCTTCCAGGCAATTTTTACTTGGTTTTTTTGCATGAATAGGAAGACTTTGATGTTAAAATGTGGAATCAGACGAATTGGCCAAAAAAGCGTGACTTATCCCAAAATTATGGGGCATTTTTCTGTGGAGCGCCGTTGTGAGAACCGAAGAATTCACAAGAAACCGGACCTCAAACAATGAGCCCAAAAGCTTTCTTGCAATGATAAGTCATTTTCAAAGAGCAGCGGAGTACACAATCTTACGATAGCGGAAGAAAGCTCAGAATCCTAATGTATGTCACTTTTTATAAGGGAATCTTTATGTGAGTGAAAATTGCAGCAATTTTGCCACGCCCGTTTTTAAGAAGGTGCTCAGCGAATTTAACGAACAACGCCTATTTCGGCATAGATAGCTGAGAACTCACTTCTTGTGTTGGGGATGACGGTGTTAAAATTTCACACAGAAATCTCTATGGGTTCTCAAGCTATGAGGTATTATTTGTTAACAATCATTTTCAGACAATCCTGGCCAAAAGAAGCTGGGACGCAGGCAAATTTCAGTGTCTTCATGATGTTTCCTAAAATATCGAGGAGAAAACATACGTTTAGAGTCTCCTAATCCCCCCTTCCCCCTAATTCAATGTTGAGAAGGTCGAAAGGCGTTTGATTCAAGCAACTTTGAGAAGGGGGGAGCGGGGGGCACGTAATCAAAGACCGAAGTAGTGCAATTTTATGATTTGTCCCAAGTATTTTGGCCAAGATTGTCTGAAAAATTGCTTTCACTACCTATCATATATGTTTCTATGAATCCAAATCTACTTGTATCAGACAATTTCTTTCACTATGAATGGATAGCCACTAACTGTGGGCTTAACTCCAGAGTACTTCAGATGTTAATGTTTTCATTGTTACTGGTTCATCCATCAGAACTATGACGTCATCAAATTATGCAAAATTTTCCCATGACGTTCAGCGAAACTCCTCTTGTGCACGAAACCTGCCAATGATTTTCGCCTGAAAACATCACACACAGTTATCAAAGAGAACTGAAAACAAAGTTCCTTTTGAATCAGTGCAAATTCTGCGCCTCCGCAGTGCAATTGTCTTATTTTCAAATGTACCGTTAGCCAATTCTCTAACTATTCATTCATTTTCAATGAGATTAAATTCGCTCCACCAAACTTGCATTCACCCTGGACGGCATTGAATGGTCTATTGTGCCCGATGAATTGTAACCCACAACTTTTTGTTGAAGAAGAATATACCTGTTGCATAGCAGCAAGGCGGATTTGCACAGTCTGGAAAATTGAGAAAGGGATCAAATTTATCAACGCCGCTCCCTACTTTAAACATTAATAACGTCGGCAACGTTTGCCCCATTCTAACAAATTTTGTCTCATTCTAATGAGAAAAATGAGCTTTATTAGCCTATAGCAGTATTTGCATCGATATTTTCGTGAAATATGATTTCTGACGGTTCTCAATAGAGTTCAAAAGAAACTTATCCGGAACTGTTTATTTTAAGTTTTTTAATTTTGGAGCGCCGTGACATTTCCACCTTCCAGGCAATTTTTACTTGGTTTTTTTGCATGAATAGGAAGACTTTGATGTTAAAATGTGGAATCAGACGAATTGGCCAAAAAAGCGTGACTTATCCCAAAATTATGGGGCATTTTTCTGTGGAGCGCCGTTGTGAGAACCGAAGAATTCACAAGAAACCGGACCTCAAACAATGAGCCCAAAAGCTTTCTTGCAATGATAAGTCATTTTCAAAGAGCAGCGGAGTACACAATCTTACGATAGCGGAAGAAAGCTCAGAATCCTAATGTATGTCACTTTTTATAAGGGAATCTTTATGTGAGTGAAAATTGCAGCAATTTTGCCACGCCCGTTTTTAAGAAGGTGCTCAGCGAATTTAACGAACAACGCCTATTTCGGCATAGATAGCTGAGAACTCACTTCTTGTGTTGGGGATGACGGTGTTAAAATTTCACACAGAAATCTCTATGGGTTCTCAAGCTATGAGGTATTATTTGTTAACAATCATTTTCAGACTGTCTGAAAAATTGCTTTCACTACCTATCATATATGTTTCTATGAATCCAAATCTACTTGTATCAGACAATTTCTTTCACTATGAATGGATAGCCACTAACTGTGGGCTTAACTCCAGAGTACTTCAGATGTTAATGTTTTCATTGTTACTGGTTCATCCATCAGAACTATGACGTCATCAAATTATGCAAAATTTTCCCATGACGTTCAGCGAAACTCCTCTTGTGCACGAAACCTGCCAATGATTTTCGCCTGAAAACATCACACACAGTTATCAAAGAGAACTGAAAACAAAGTTCCTTTTGAATCAGTGCAAATTCTGCGCCTCCGCAGTGCAATTGTCTTATTTTCAAATGTACCGTTAGCCAATTCTCTAACTATTCATTCATTTTCAATGAGATTAAATTCGCTCCACCAAACTTGCATTCACCCTGGACGGCATTGAATGGTCTATTGTGCCCGATGAATTGTAACCCACAACTTTTTGTTGAAGAAGAATATACCTGTTGCATAGCAGCAAGGCGGATTTGCACAGTCTGGAAAATTGAGAAAGGGATCAAATTTATCAACGCCGCTCCCTACTTTAAACATTAATAACGTCGGCAACGTTTGCCCCATTCTAACAAATTTTGTCTCATTCTAATGAGAAAAATGAGCTTTATTAGCCTATAGCAGTATTTGCATCGATATTTTCGTGAAATATGATTTCTGACGGTTCTCAATAGAGTTCAAAAGAAACTTATCCGGAACTGTTTATTTTAAGTTTTTTAATTTTGGAGCGCCGTGACATTTCCACCTTCCAGGCAATTTTTACTTGGTTTTTTTGCATGAATAGGAAGACTTTGATGTTAAAATGTGGAATCAGACGAATTGGCCAAAAAAGCGTGACTTATCCCAAAATTATGGGGCATTTTTCTGTGGAGCGCCGTTGTGAGAACCGAAGAATTCACAAGAAACCGGACCTCAAACAATGAGCCCAAAAGCTTTCTTGCAATGATAAGTCATTTTCAAAGAGCAGCGGAGTACACAATCTTACGATAGCGGAAGAAAGCTCAGAATCCTAATGTATGTCACTTTTTATAAGGGAATCTTTATGTGAGTGAAAATTGCAGCAATTTTGCCACGCCCGTTTTTAAGAAGGTGCTCAGCGAATTTAACGAACAACGCCTATTTCGGCATAGATAGCTGAGAACTCACTTCTTGTGTTGGGGATGACGGTGTTAAAATTTCACACAGAAATCTCTATGGGTTCTCAAGCTATGAGGTATTATTTGTTAACAATCATTTTCAGACAATCCTGGCCAAAAGAAGCTGGGACGCAGGCAAATTTCAGTGTCTTCATGATGTTTCCTAAAATATCGAGGAGAAAACATACGTTTAGAGTCTCCTAATCCCCCCTTCCCCCTAATTCAATGTTGAGAAGGTCGAAAGGCGTTTGATTCAAGCAACTTTGAGAAGGGGGGAGCGGGGGGCACGTAATCAAAGACCGAAGTAGTGCAATTTTATGATTTGTCCCAAGTATTTTGGCCAAGATTGTCTGAAAAATTGCTTTCACTACCTATCATATATGTTTCTATGAATCCAAATCTACTTGTATCAGACAATTTCTTTCACTATGAATGGATAGCCACTAACTGTGGGCTTAACTCCAGAGTACTTCAGATGTTAATGTTTTCATTGTTACTGGTTCATCCATCAGAACTATGACGTCATCAAATTATGCAAAATTTTCCCATGACGTTCAGCGAAACTCCTCTTGTGCACGAAACCTGCCAATGATTTTCGCCTGAAAACATCACACACAGTTATCAAAGAGAACTGAAAACAAAGTTCCTTTTGAATCAGTGCAAATTCTGCGCCTCCGCAGTGCAATTGTCTTATTTTCAAATGTACCGTTAGCCAATTCTCTAACTATTCATTCATTTTCAATGAGATTAAATTCGCTCCACCAAACTTGCATTCACCCTGGACGGCATTGAATGGTCTATTGTGCCCGATGAATTGTAACCCACAACTTTTTGTTGAAGAAGAATATACCTGTTGCATAGCAGCAAGGCGGATTTGCACAGTCTGGAAAATTGAGAAAGGGATCAAATTTATCAACGCCGCTCCCTACTTTAAACATTAATAACGTCGGCAACGTTTGCCCCATTCTAACAAATTTTGTCTCATTCTAATGAGAAAAATGAGCTTTATTAGCCTATAGCAGTATTTGCATCGATATTTTCGTGAAATATGATTTCTGACGGTTCTCAATAGAGTTCAAAAGAAACTTATCCGGAACTGTTTATTTTAAGTTTTTTAATTTTGGAGCGCCGTGACATTTCCACCTTCCAGGCAATTTTTACTTGGTTTTTTTGCATGAATAGGAAGACTTTGATGTTAAAATGTGGAATCAGACGAATTGGCCAAAAAAGCGTGACTTATCCCAAAATTATGGGGCATTTTTCTGTGGAGCGCCGTTGTGAGAACCGAAGAATTCACAAGAAACCGGACCTCAAACAATGAGCCCAAAAGCTTTCTTGCAATGATAAGTCATTTTCAAAGAGCAGCGGAGTACACAATCTTACGATAGCGGAAGAAAGCTCAGAATCCTAATGTATGTCACTTTTTATAAGGGAATCTTTATGTGAGTGAAAATTGCAGCAATTTTGCCACGCCCGTTTTTAAGAAGGTGCTCAGCGAATTTAACGAACAACGCCTATTTCGGCATAGATAGCTGAGAACTCACTTCTTGTGTTGGGGATGACGGTGTTAAAATTTCACACAGAAATCTCTATGGGTTCTCAAGCTATGAGGTATTATTTGTTAACAATCATTTTCAGACTGTCTGAAAAATTGCTTTCACTACCTATCATATATGTTTCTATGAATCCAAATCTACTTGTATCAGACAATTTCTTTCACTATGAATGGATAGCCACTAACTGTGGGCTTAACTCCAGAGTACTTCAGATGTTAATGTTTTCATTGTTACTGGTTCATCCATCAGAACTATGACGTCATCAAATTATGCAAAATTTTCCCATGACGTTCAGCGAAACTCCTCTTGTGCACGAAACCTGCCAATGATTTTCGCCTGAAAACATCACACACAGTTATCAAAGAGAACTGAAAACAAAGTTCCTTTTGAATCAGTGCAAATTCTGCGCCTCCGCAGTGCAATTGTCTTATTTTCAAATGTACCGTTAGCCAATTCTCTAACTATTCATTCATTTTCAATGAGATTAAATTCGCTCCACCAAACTTGCATTCACCCTGGACGGCATTGAATGGTCTATTGTGCCCGATGAATTGTAACCCACAACTTTTTGTTGAAGAAGAATATACCTGTTGCATAGCAGCAAGGCGGATTTGCACAGTCTGGAAAATTGAGAAAGGGATCAAATTTATCAACGCCGCTCCCTACTTTAAACATTAATAACGTCGGCAACGTTTGCCCCATTCTAACAAATTTTGTCTCATTCTAATGAGAAAAATGAGCTTTATTAGCCTATAGCAGTATTTGCATCGATATTTTCGTGAAATATGATTTCTGACGGTTCTCAATAGAGTTCAAAAGAAACTTATCCGGAACTGTTTATTTTAAGTTTTTTAATTTTGGAGCGCCGTGACATTTCCACCTTCCAGGCAATTTTTACTTGGTTTTTTTGCATGAATAGGAAGACTTTGATGTTAAAATGTGGAATCAGACGAATTGGCCAAAAAAGCGTGACTTATCCCAAAATTATGGGGCATTTTTCTGTGGAGCGCCGTTGTGAGAACCGAAGAATTCACAAGAAACCGGACCTCAAACAATGAGCCCAAAAGCTTTCTTGCAATGATAAGTCATTTTCAAAGAGCAGCGGAGTACACAATCTTACGATAGCGGAAGAAAGCTCAGAATCCTAATGTATGTCACTTTTTATAAGGGAATCTTTATGTGAGTGAAAATTGCAGCAATTTTGCCACGCCCGTTTTTAAGAAGGTGCTCAGCGAATTTAACGAACAACGCCTATTTCGGCATAGATAGCTGAGAACTCACTTCTTGTGTTGGGGATGACGGTGTTAAAATTTCACACAGAAATCTCTATGGGTTCTCAAGCTATGAGGTATTATTTGTTAACAATCATTTTCAGACAATCCTGGCCAAAAGAAGCTGGGACGCAGGCAAATTTCAGTGTCTTCATGATGTTTCCTAAAATATCGAGGAGAAAACATACGTTTACAGTCTCCTAATCCCCCCTTCCCCCTACTTCAATGTTGAGAAGGTCGAAAGGCGTTTGATTCAAGCAACTTTGAGAAGGGGGGAGCGGGGGGCACGTAATCAAAGACCGAAGTAGTGCAATTTTATGATTTGTCCCAAGTATTTTGGCCAAGATTGTAGTTTCTTATAAACCAGTTTCTTAAAGAAAATGTGTATCGTATCGTATCAAATATCCTAAGTCAGCATTAGTCAGCATAACTTGGAATGAATCAACATTAAATTGAACGAATCAACATTAAATTAAATGCATATCAATATTAAAATTGAATGCATATCAATATCAAAATTGAATGATAACAAGTATTGAATATTGCTACACATGGGCAGGCAATAAAATTTTGATGGCCAAGTCCAGAGTACAATGCAATCAGGCTCCAGTGGCTGGTGTTGCTATTATTTCGAGATTTCCTCTCCATTCTTTTGGTTTGTAGTGGGCATAGAAATAGGTAGTGGGTATTCCCTCAGTGTGGGTGTGGTCTTTCGTGCTTTTGCAATCATTTGTTGACACTCCAAACAGCCGGATAGACAACCCATCGCAACAGTAAAATCGTGCAGGATAGCAAAATCTCGCAGAAACTATGGTTTGGCTGTTTATAGCAGCTATTGTACCTATTCTCATTGCCTATGCATACAGTTTGGGACTGGAGCTATTCCTTGCAAAATATCGATGGATATTTGTTTGTACTATTCTCATGCCTGTCTCAGTTGTATTCGAAGTCTTCCTGATTGTCAGGAACAAGATCACTTTCAAGTTGAAGAGTGCCCCCCTCCTGCATGGTAAAAGGGTTCAAGGCATACAAAAAGCTGTGAAAGAAAGGCATTTGGATGCAGGGGGGACAAAGATGTGCACCGGAAGACCTGGCTGGATGACAATGTCGTTGCGTGTTGGTAAGGTTCAAATGTCATTAGGGGGTGAAGGAAGTACAGTACAGAGTACTGGTATTTTAGACAATGGCGACGCCACGGGGGGATTGGGGGGGCACATCCCTTCAGATTCCAAATGTCTGCAAGACAAAGAAAAAGGACATAAAATTAGTCGGGTATACCTTTAGGCTAAAAAAAATTACTTCAGCATCCCCTTCGATTTTTTCTCTCGATTTTTCTTCTCTTTCGATTTTTTAGAGCTGGCGCCACTACTGATTTTGGGCTCCGAACGCAAGTCCAATAGATTTTTTTTCGAAATCATCCCTCCTTGAAATAAGATCAAGATACAATCTGTAAGAGGAAGCTTCAGTGTTAAGCGGATTTGATTGGTAAGGAACGCAAAGGATCTTGGTAAAAGATACCCCTCTACCTCAGTCCCCTTTAGCGTAATTACTTTCGGGTTGCTTTCATGAATCACAATCCTGAGAACAAAGATAAAACGAGCACCCTTCACAGATTCATAGCCAAGAATGGACGCCGACTTGCGTTTTACCTCTGACAGTAACGCCGTTAATATCCATGATGTTTAAACTTTCTGTAACAATATAAGTATTATTCATCAAATGAAAGATGAATGCAATTCATTATAACAATTATGCATTTTACCGTTGATAAGATAACACTGTCAAAAGCATACGTAAAGCCCAGTGGGTGCAATGTTAATGAAAACTTAACACCACGCTCGTCCATAAGACCTAGAATCTCAGAAAACGGGGTATTTTTCTTAAGACCCAACCCAACCCAACCCAACCCAACCCAAAAACAGTTAAGTTCTGGTGGACTCAGGACCCTAGAATAAAGTCAATTTCACCTGGCTCCCAAGTTTGATACCCCAAGTTTTATGGGACCGATTCTACTATTTTCCATCAAAGAGCTATCAGTAAATTGAATCGCACTGTGCAAAAAAAAACCCGAACCTTTCTCTCAGGTCCAGTTATTGTACTGTACAGATTTCTTTAGGGCTCAGTGATATTCCTTTAAAAGGGGGTTACCTTCAAAATGTTCCATGATAATGGGTCTTTTCATCAACTAAAAACCATAGAAACTCAGAAAAAAGGGTATCCTATGAAATGGTATGGACGAGCGTGGTGCACCTTTTAATATTAAATGGCACCCACCGGTACAGAACATGAAGTCTTATCCCATACTGATAAATGTTTATGAAGTATTTGATGAAAATGCAAAAATGCGATCCTTCCATCCCTTTCCTAATTTGCACTCAAACCGAACTCCAATAACATTCTTCAATCTTCAGTCCCAACACCCCCTTTTTCTTTTAGAATAATGTTTCTAGAATCCTCCAATAGAATCATTTATAGAATCATTCAGGCTTAGAATCATCCAATTTCTAAGAATATTACAAGAATTGCTCAGCCTCGGCGTGCATAGTTTGTCTTATTTTGCAGCAGTTCTCTTTTTTGTGATGTTTATAAAACAGACAATCGCATGACTAAAATTTCTCTTAACTATGTTCCCCTGAAACCTTATCAGATCTGAAAAATAAGAATACTTTAAGAATATATTCAGACTCAAAACGAAAATTTCTTACGAATATCGAGCTGGTCAAAACTTATAGTATTCTTACAAAAAAGAGTGTAAACAACAAATTTTCATATCTAAGTTACCCTTTCTCCCATGGAATGAAGTTTAAAGGAATTGCAAAGTATAAACCTGATCAATAAGAAAAGGCAAACACTACAGGGTAGATCATTTTTGGCAAATGAGACCATTTTTTTTTAACATATGAAATTTTACAATAAATCTTACATTCTACTATACTTTCCTAATTACTATACAACACTACAGGGACGATGCCAAGGGGAGCGAAGGACAATGACTACCCCATGACCAATAGAAAAGACACGCAATGCTAAACACGTACAACTCAGTACACTACGAACAATTAAAACCTAATTGAAACTATGAATCCACTATGAAACCACTCGCCTTGGCACTTTTTGAAAGGAAATAACTGATTGCGTTTTTCATTGATTATTGTTTTAAAAGGAAAATACAAAAAGACAAGTACGAGGATAAATCTGGATCTTTACGACATTTTGGATATTGATACAGAGAAGAAGGCGGTGCGTTTAGAGCCTCAGGTGACAATGGGTCAGTTATCAGCTGCATTGATTCCAAATGGATGGACCATTCCAGTTGTACCAGAATTGGATGATCTTACAGTGGGTAAGCATGCATGTTATCATGACTATGATGTTTTTTTTATAATTATTGCATGACATTACTACCTTGCTGTACCATCGTAGCTCGAGGGACAAATTTCTAGGAGACATAAGGAAGCGAGAAAGCGCAAACCTTTCATCAATATGGAAAGGAATAGATGATTGCGCTAAAGATGGCGGCAAAGAACTTTTTACACACAAGTATTGCGTTCTTTATGCAAATTCCGATCGAATCGTTACAGGACTGCAATTGCGCAATGCATCTTGGTAGAAAGTTCCTCGTCGCCACCTTTAGCGTAATCGTCTATTTTGTGGGTGGACCCTTTTCAGGTAAATATTTACACAAATCGTGTTTGTTGAATTTACAATGAAGCCACAAGGCTAAATCAGTCATAGAATATCAAGGCGTTTGAATCTAGACGGTTAATGTTGAGACATTGTTTGTTTCCACAAAATTTATTATCTATTCGAAATGGAGGAGCTACCTGGGGAGGAGCTACCTGGGGAGGAGCTACATCGAGAGACAGAAAACGAGATGATTTTCGCAATGTAGATTTTCCAGTCCATCATGAGTTATGGCGATGTTCTTAGTTTGTGATTTGATATGATTTGATAACGTATTTATTAAGAGTAGATCTTTTGATTTTGTTGAATGCCCTTGCAGGTTCTTCGTTAGAGTTTCGTTTGGCCAACTTGGTATTCGAAGCAATTTCTTTGAAACCAAAAGTGGGCACTCTACCGAATTAGTAAAGAAGAACAATCCCCGTTTTAAGGGCAACTGCTTTCTGAATATCAAGACAGCAATATTCGCAAATACAATATTTAATGGTTGACATTTTCAAATCCATTTCAAAATTTACCTAACTGAAATCGGCCTACTCCGTTATGAAATTTTGGGGATTTTCTCAAGAAAGCCCCTCTTCAAAATAGGTCTAAATCACGACCATATTTTCCAAATATTTCTGCCTTACAGGCATGACTTCAACATGTATTAGCACGTGTTATCTTCATGGGAGGACGAAATCGCCCTGAATAATGTTGTTTTGTACCCAGGAATGGCACTTTAATCCTACCAAAGGGGTAACACGTGCTAAAGCATGTAAAAGTCATTGCTGTAAGGCAGAAAGTTTGGTCGTGATTTTAGGCCTGTTTTGAAGGTTTCCTGAGAAAATACCACATAATTTGAGAACGAAGAGGCCGATTTGAGTCAGGTAAATTTTGAAATATATTTGAACATGTTCTTTATTGAATGATATACTGCTCAATATTATTGACGTGATATTCAGGGAATTGCGGCCTTTCAAACTGGGATTGATTTTCACTCAGCCGGTAGAAGCATGAAGTTCTTCAAGTTTACTTGCAAACTTATGAATGGTTTGTCTTTGTAGGTGGCTTGATAATGGGTTGTGGCATAGAGACATCATCTCATAAATATGGCCTATTTCAACATATTTGTGTTTCATATGATTTGATTCTTGCAGACGGACAGCTTGTTCATTGTTCAGAGGTTTGTAGAAATGCCTATAGAACGGAAGAAATTACTGTAGAAAGAAATGCATTGGTTGGCAAGCAAACTGATATGATTTTTACTAAACCAGAAGATTTTCAAACGCAAACTGTTGTCCAGCAAAAATGGGATTGGAAAAATTGTGGTTTTTCATCAGTCTTCCTTACAGTGTCTACGAAAATTGACAGAAATTATCGGTAAACCGATTTTAACTTCTAATTCTGTTTCCAATGAAAGACTGATAGTTTCTATTCTCATTTTTTTCAATTTCTCATCTTCTTCATCTCCTAAGTTTTGCCCGGGGGTACTCCCATTTTGGCCTGACAAGGGGGGTCCAATCTGGGTTAAAGAGGACCAAAGCAAAACTTGTGAAAAATACCCCTAAATGGTAGTTCGTGGACCTGAAATTGGGCCATTTTGGTAGAATCTGGTAGCAAAAATTTTCTGCAGTTTTTTAGAATTTTCTATTGTAAAAACTGATTGAACAAAGCAAGAAAACTTCAAAAATTCAATGATAATTAGTGCTGCAACGACCATATTGCCATGTGGAGGAGCCTACTGAGTTGAAATCTTATAACTGGCCAGGAATCTTGGAATACCCCAATTGGTAGTAGGAGTTTGAAAAATAGAGCCATTTGGTAGCCATTTCGTAAGACCCTCAAACCGACTGGGCCCCCTGTTAGGCCATAATGGGAGCACCCTCCCCTTGGAGTCTTGTTTGCTTTTCATTTCACTCGGCACGCAAAGGATCATGGTTGGGCCCTTCACCCTCCGAATGGTGTTTTTAATTGGTGGGCATGTGCCAGACGTTAATACTGAGTCTCCCAGATATGATCACTCTGCAACTAAATGAAATCCACGCTTACTTGAGAGATTTTACGACAGAGCGCATACTTGCAAGTAAGTTTTATTAGGTTATCTTCAAGACAGGCATCTTTATGCACCCCGTATTCTTCCTGCTACGCCTAGACGAATCCCCACGACTGCCTCTGAACCACGATTTCCTGAATTCGTCTTTCGCTAATCAAAGAAATTTTCTCTGTAGACTGAGAACCAAGAATTATTCTATGGTATTCCTTGGTCACATGGGGCTCTAGGATTCCTCGTTGCAGCCGAACTGAGAATCATTCCTGCGAAAAAATATGTTCGTATTGAACATAAACCAATGCACAGTCTGGCAGAAATGGCAAAGAGGTTCCAGGAATTGACAGAAGCAAAAGTGCATGATTTTGTCGAATGTTTGGTGTATTCGAAAGAGCAGTCTGTGATAATGCTTGGCACCTTAGTGGATGAGGCTGAAGAATCCAAGGTAACTCTTAACTTAAAGGGGCTGGGTCATGCAAAGTAAACAAACTTCTTTCGAAATGACGATTTTGCAGTTTTTGATAGGCCATATCACACAGATTTTCCACTATTTTTCTCAAAATGAAAGTGCTATTTTGAAGATGAACTCTTGAACTTCGCGAGAAACAAACGAAACACCTATATGTCGTAAGATGGCAGAGATCTTGGTGGATTTTGGCACATTCAAAAGATTTTAAAAAACAGTCTTCCAATGGCCTACAACATGAGATTAAATTTTGCGGGTCGTTTAAAGTCTAATCGAAATCCTTTTAAAAATCAGCATGATTAATAAAATAAAGAACTGAAACGGAAACTGAAAGTGTATCTTTTCTATTGCTCGGAAAAAAGGATCATTAAAGATAGTAAGACTGACAGGTTACGTTTCCGTATTTCGAGATGCCTTTAAAGGGAGTACAAAGACCAGCAGCCTTTGCCGTCGTTTCCCTTTGTTTTCATGAATTTCGTACAGTCAGTTATTCTGGAAGCTGTGGAGAGCAAGTCGCTGACTTCGCGAAAAGCATGCTGGTCTTTGTACTCCCTTTAAACATGCGTTTTTAGGCCAGTTTCTGGATGTTCTGCCAGATTAATTTTCAAGCCTTTCGTATTTACCACAGGACTGCTATCTTCAAAATTAGCAAAGAGCTACCAAAAATGTAGCTTTTGGAAAAATAAATTTTGATGCTTATAGCACAAGTAAATTTGCTGCCATGATTTTTTCGAACAGGGGAACATTTTTGAGTCACCCGGTACCACAAGGGGGGGGGTTCTTGGCCAAATTTTGGGTAGGGGTGTGCCGCGAGCATATTCAAAATGGTACCGTAGGCTAGACTAATCTTTACGAAAATGGTACCCTTGGCTAGACCAATTTGACCATTCTTTGACTAATTTTTACGAAAATGGTACCCTTGGCTAGACCAATTTTGCGCAATTTTGACCATTTCCTGGACCAATATTGTCAAATTTGTACCAAATATGATATCATGACCGTTCGCTAGACCAACATTGTCAAAAATGATACCCTTGGCTAGACCGTTGTAGGCCAAAATTGCAAAAAAAGTATACCCTTGGCTAGACTAGAAGTCCGAAAATGTATACCCTTGCTCGCGGCACATCCCCATGTGCCTTTACTATGGAAGAACTCCCCCGTGCCCGGTACATAACTTGACTACAAATAAATATTACAGTTGAAAACTGCTTTTCTTGCAAAAGCAGACGAAAATTGGGACAACGATGGAGTAGCACTATTTTTAGTTTTATTTCTCAAAATTATCGTTTTAAGTCAAATGCTTTAGATTCGTGATTGAAACTCTTTTAAGAAATAATGAAGATCTGTACCTTTCTAGGTTTAAAAATTCCATTCTTGAGAGCAGTGTCTTGCTTAGCAATAACTGTTTCCTATGTTCCTATGTTCCAAAGACTTCAGAACAGAGTCATTAGCAATAAAGCCAAAGTACCAAAAAACCAAGTTAAAGTAAGCTTCAGATGTAAGTGTATAATTTCTTTGCAGATCAATCGAATCGGACATTTTTGGAAGCCTTGGTTCTATGAACACGTTCGCACATTTCTTTCTTCTGACGGGCCAATGACTGAATATATCCCAATTAGGGACTATTACCACAGACATTCAAGAAGCTTATTCTGGGAAATGAAGGTGAGAAATTGCATGTCTATATCATTTCAGCAAGTTTTACAAAAATGAGAAAGTTAGGATTAAATTTTACATATAAAGTTTCATTATACAATTAAAATGTCGATTTTGATTTTCTGCATCAGATCATGCTGATTACATGGTCCAGTTTAGTCGATGCCTCAATGAATAGAGGGTTCATGGAATTTTACAACTGTTTTCGGAGTGTCTCCAGGACAGGGAATGCCTTTCCTTTTTGATTCTCCCTTTAGTATCTAAAGTAGGCAATACTTGATGCACTTGATGCGTTTGACCGAGCAGAAACTGCGTAAGATGACGTCATTTAGCAATCTGATATAAGGAAGTGTTTGGACACATAAGCTTTTTGAAATGATAAATCAAGAGTTTAAGGCTAAAGGAACAAAATATCAAGTGTTGCCTAATTTCGGGATCTGTTGCAGGGAATTAGGGGGGCTCAAAGTTACGAGTTTTCTCGCATGCGTCCGCAGTTTCTGCTCTGTCGATGTCTTTGGTCTATTTGGGGATCCAACAAGTTCTTTTAGCAGCGACTGTATCAAGGTTGCTATGCTTTAAGACGAAAGGGAACGGGAGAGGGGTATACGAATTCAGTTTTTGCACAACTTCTCAGCGTAGTTAAACTTTTTCTCTTTCTTTATGACTTGTTATTTGTGTCTAATAAATGCATGAAAATTGCAAATATCATTTTTGCAATTAAAATAGATTAGTCCCTTTCACAATTTAGATGTAGAATTAAAATACTAAAATGTTTATATTTTAGGATATCCTGCCATTTGGAAATAACCCAGTCTTTCGCTTTCTTTTTGGCTGGACAATGCCTCCAAAGATCTCTCTCCTGAAGCTCACCAGTCCGCAGATTATACTTGATCTGTATGAAAAGAAACATGTTGTCCAAGATATGGTAGTGCCTGTCTCACGATTACAATCTTCACTTGAATTTTTCCACGACAAAATTAAGGTAAGAGTCATAAAATTTTTCAGAGCTCCTTTATCATTACTCTGGGTACCAGACTCTTTAAACATCTGGTACTCAGGGCACTTGAATGAACAGATTAGCCCAAAAAAGCTTCTATGTTTGAAAATCGTAAAAAAGTTATCAACTTCTGATATGAAAAGTTCTCTCTGATATAAAACTTGCACGATGGTATCAAGGACAAAACTGATTTGTGATCAATTCAAATTTGGCAAAAGAGCGCTCTTTTAGCCAGCAGATATTTGGCGAATTTACGCATTCTTCTGGACATTAAAGGAATTGAGTCCATATAAATAGCTGAGCGTTAACGCTATGCTGACAAACTGCTGACGGCCCTTTGTTATCGCACAATTGTGCTAAAGTCATTAGTAGTGGAGACCAAAGACTTCTTAATAATGCAAGGATTAAGGATAATGCAAGGATTAAGAAGTCTTTGGTCTCCACTACTAATGACTTCAGCACAATTGTGCGATAACAAAGGGGCGTCAGCAGTTTGTCAGCATAGCGTTAACGCTCAGCTATTTATATGGACTCAATTCCTTTAAAGTTAGTTGACGGAGATAACTAGCCAACTCAAGAGCTGCATATGTACCAGCTCTCATTAAAATTGTTCTAAATCGTCGAGTTATACCTTTTTTACTCTACTGTCAGAAACAGCATATGTCCAAGGATACTTCGATAGCATAGTCTAAAATATACCATCAACAGGATCTGTCAAATGCAACCTGCAAATTTAGTGTCTTTGATAAAGTAAGGAAGCTCGAAGGAATAACGTACACTATCTTGATGTTGAATTAATGTGCTAATCCATAAACTTCTAATTATTTGTATTTCAAAGTTTGACAGTTCAAACACAAATTTAGGCCTATTCTTCCAGTGTACAATGTCCTTCGCAATGTCACTCTCTGCGACAAGGAATATTAAAAAGTCCAACTAATTCTTAACCAACATGTTATGCAAAGTCTCAAGTACTTTGGGGAAACGATTTATGTTGAAATTCAAAGAAACTACAAATCTAGATTCAAGAACAAATAGGATTCATCGCAGATGAAATTCTTTTTTTTTTTTACGTTTAGCTTTACCCATTATGGCTCTGTCCTGCGAACCTCAAGCACGTGCCTGGTCTGGTACATCCTAATGGGAAACAAGACGAAATGTATGTGGACATAGGAGCTTACGGAAATCCAGTATGCAGCAATTTCAAAGGACCAAACACTATTTCAGAAATGGAGCAATTTGTTATCGAGAACCATGGGTAAGGCTCTGACGTACTAAAGTCGTCTCGTAAAAGTTTGTCAGATCTCAGATGGGAACTAAGGTGAATTGAAAAAGGGCATGATTGATAAGGTGATTAAGATTTTTGTAAACTCGATCTGACATCAGAATTTATTGCTACCGGGTGAGTCAATGAAAACAATTCCTGTTGGAAAGGCCACGGCTCCCTGGATATCAAGACGATGATATCCGCTAATAAATAGCGTACTGGCAGACATCTTTAAATCTACTTTAAAATTTACCTGTCTGAAATCGGCCACTCCGTTCTGAAATTATGAAGGATTTTCTCAGAAAGCCTCAAGAAACGCTCAAAACGTGCCCAAATCACTACCGAATTTTCCTAAAATGTCTGCCTTACACACACGGACTTTTCAGCAATGACTTCTGCACGCTTTGGCACATGCTATCCTCTTGGGAGAATGAACAAGTCTTCCCCCTGGTATGAATAACTTATTCATGGGGATTCCATTCTCTCATGAGGACAAAATACATGAATACACGAAAGTGTCATCATTGTCAGGAAGGTAAACTAAGGAAATTTTGCTCGCCGTTTTCACTTGTTTTTGCAGGTTCTTGGAAGGAGCTTTCTGCAGAAAATTTCTCATATGCATGAGAAGGAATGGCCGATTAAAGCCGGAAAATTACTGAACCTAATTGAACATATTGGCAATAAAACAAGACAGTTTTCGATATGATTGCATTTATATTCAGGGAGCAGTGGCCTTTCAAACGGGGACTGCTTTTTCTTACTCACCCGGTATACTGAATAAGGATAGATCTGTTACCAATAGCATCTCTTGGTTTTAATTGACACACCAGCATAAAGTGGTTAAGGATTGCAGGCAATAAGATTTCTACAGCTGATTAGTCACACCCTTAAAACCAGAAGGGCTAAATCAGTCCAGCTACATGCAAAAAATACGGACATTTTAGCATTCCAGTTAAAGAGCCATTGTCACCCAGGCTCCTTTGCGGGCATGTTCTAATTTCAGATTATCTGAAAATCAAATTTGGCCTAAGCGGAAAATATGGATCTGCACTGCAGTAGAAGTCATTGGTTCCACCTGTCTGAATATGAATAATCGCTCAATCTGATATGATAAAGGATTCATTCTCTGGACTTGTTTTGATCAAAGCGTGGGAGTCTGCCTTTACAAGTGCAACACAATGGAGAAGACAAAAAGGAACCAAACACTGTTGTTTGCATAAATGCGAGCTTGCTCTGGCTCCGAACCGAAGCTTGATGCAGATACTCCACAAGAATTTCAACGAAACGTTTGATGTAAAATCTAGATATCTGCCTTCGTTTTCAATTCCCTTTGCAATAATCCATACAAGTTTGTCACCATCGCATCTTCTCGTCCTTCTCTCCTTCTGCAAGCAAGCTGTGTTTGTGTTATGTTTTCCTCCCCACGGTGCGCAAAGGTTCCTGGGTGACAATGGCTCTTTAAAGGGGCTGTACAAGCTAAACTCCCAAAAACCCCAAACTTTCTCTCCATAATGCAGGCAAGGAGCAGCAGATACATTGCAAATGAAAATGTTTTTTGCACCTTTGAACCCCGTAGAATTCACCAATGCAATCAGATTTTCAATGCGATCAACGATCACAAAGATACAGCTGGATTTTAAGCGAGGAGTTTCAGATGTGTTTAGCCTAAACACACGAAAGGCAATAGGAAGGCTAAAAAATTGTACGCCACGCGCCAATTAGATAGGAATTTCTCATTGAATTTTATGATATTGGCCAGCTGATCTTTATCTTTGTTTACAAATGTCTTGTGCAGCCCCTTTAATTAATCATAGTCTCTTTATTTGACTCACTTCGAACCTTACTTATCCTACAGCTTCCAGCTACTCTATGCAGACAGCTACCTCTCGAGAAAAGATTTCAGAAGAATGTTTGATCACAAACTTCATGATGAGCTGCGTCAGAAATATGGATGCAAAGATGCTTTTCAGGACATTTATGATAAAGTTTCAAGAGCTGCTAGAAAATAAGTGGACTTGTTATCTCTATCTCCTACTGCGACGGAACACTACGCTTGGGGATGAACATTCTTATAAAAATAGAGCAACTGTTCAATCATCCATTTGAACAGCATTCATTGTCCTGAAACAATGAACAATGTTCAATGAACAATGTTTCAAAAAATCCCTTTGTGGCTCCGAAAACATCGCCTTTTGATGACAGTTTTCATTCCTTATGTGTGGAAGAAGAGACCAACGGTGAACATACGCGGCTTGGTACGCAAAACAACGTGCACACATGTGGAGGTGGCCTGATAATTTCAACCAATGTCCCAATGGTCGAAGACAATTTTAGGTCACTGTCCATATTGTTATGGACAGTTTTTGAACAGTATGGACAGCGATCTAGAATTGTCTTCTAGCAAATGAGAAACTGATTTCTTTAGCAACATTGGTTGACGGTATCAGGCCACCTCCAAATATGCACGTTGTTTTGTGTACCAAGTCACATGAACATATATGACTCATATATGTTCGCCGTTGGTCTCTCCTTCCACACATGGAAAATTAAAACTTTCATCAAAAGGCGATATATGTTCGAAAGATTTTTTTGAAACATTGCTTTCAAGCTCACTGTGTGGATAGCCAAAAACGAAACAAAGCTAGCGATCTGTACCATAGAATCATAACAAAATCGCATAGAATCGTAATCAGAAATCAAATGTTCCTTTGACAATGGGCTTGTCACCAGGAGTTTTTCATACAGAATAGATCTCTTTTATGAAAAATCGTTGGAAAGACTGGAGCATGGGTAGGGCCTTCCACTTGGGGTAAATTACCACTATTTTATAGCCTGTGTGATGTATTTTAGCTAATTTTAACCAACTACCACTTTTTTCAACTGGGACACAATTATGATTATGGTCTGTCTCAATTTAGATATCACGTGAAAATTCCTAAAAATAACAACATGTGTGTGACAGTGTTTTGCATGAGACATTTTGTGTTATCGTTGCAAATCTCAGGCCAAGTTTTAGCCTTGTAGAGGGGATTATGACCTTGTTATGAACTTGTACTAACCTTGAAAGAAAATTACAAGGCTATCAGTAAGATTCCAAGCTGCAACCAGTCTAACGCAAGGTTTCCACGAGGCTTCTACAAGGCTAATTAGCATTTTTCAAGCCATTTACAAGGTTACAGCAAGGCTATTCCAGGCTATAACAAGGTTACAAGGCCATAACTACAAGGCTTGTACATGGCTATTACATGGCCTTGTATTTTCGTACAGGCGATGTTGAGACAGACCTTAGTATCATCATTTTAATGCAAGTAATTTTTTCTACCTTTATACTTAAATCAGACTTCATCGTATCATGTAATTTATATAGTTAATTTGCAGTCACTAACCTTTTAACTATGTATAAACATGTGTCTCTTCTTAAATAAATTGAAATTGAATGACTACAGTATGCACTCATTTGCAAGGAACATTCCATCATGTCTTCATCCAAGGTTCCGTCATGTTCAAATTTTCCTAAAGAGTTCCATCAGTTTGGCTGATCCCTTGAGCCTGACTCAGCTAGCACTCTGTCTCAGCACTCTTGTTGTAGAAATTAACTCTGGTTAATTTCTCAAGCATGGATGGTAATTTCAAGGGGAAAAAGTGGCCCAGTGAATGATGTGTTTCTTGCCCTTCAAATAAAGATAATTTATTTTGATGCACTCAGTACCTCATAGCTCTTTTGCCTCTTGTTTCTTTCTCAGCTCTTCAGCAGCACAACCCTTGAATGATGTCCATCGTATATCTCTTTCACCCTCTTCCAGCTACAAAAAATTTTATATTAAATACTCTCAAGTACTGAATAAACAGGGGAGGGGTGAGAATAATCGGAAGGGGTTGGAAATGGTTCAATATAATAATAATCAGGGGTGGAACAATTGGGGGAGGTTTGAATTTCACACTTACTTCATTCCACGCATAGAGCTCTTGATAACAATGTGGTGCCATGCATTTTCTTATACAGATATCCTGCAAAAGGCCCTCTTCATTGTTCACACATACTTCTTCCTTGCAAACACGCTCCTGTCTGTTCACAGCTCTGCCCTAAAAAATAAATCAAATCTTTCACCTTGCACAGAGATCATTTGCAAAAAGTGAAAATAGCATTTACCGATTTTCTCTACCAATCTTTTTGAAAGGTATCTGGCCAAAAAGTAAAACTGAACGCTAGGTATTATACCCATCTCTTCTGTGCATGAATCAAAGTTTAGAATGCAGAGTTAAAATTGATAGATGTGCACTGTATATGAAAAGCAAATGATGATTGAAGTTTAAAACAACAGCATAAGTTAATCAGGGGCCAGATTGCATTCCTTGATTCTGGCGCGGGGAAGCTCATTCTAAAGTAAATTCTGGTGAATCTAAATATTGGGGGTTCTTAGTAAATTGTATAAACAAACTGCCACGGTTGGCGCTTTTACAGAGTTATGGCGCAGGTGCAGCTGGAAGCAGTCAAATACAAAGAATGCAAACTGAATCAGGGGTATAGCCAATGGGGGTTGCCAGGCATTACCAGGAATGCTATACCCAGATACCCCCAACTTTTAATGTTTCAAAAATTTGTCTCAGTTTTCAACATCAACCAAGGAGCAACCATTTTGTCAGCAAATTTGGGGTATGCAGCATCCCCAGAATGATTTTTGCTGGCCTCACCCCTCCTCTATAGACAGTGAATGACTGAGCTCTTTTTTCACAAGCATTTGTCACTGCAGAATCCTTTTCCAGACAGTGTTTCCCTGTGGCAAACCTAACAAAGCGATTATGCACGTTTTTGATTACAAAGTCCACTTTGTAATCTAAGAAGGGGCTTCGATGTCAGTCAGGAAGGAAGAAAGAAAGAAAGAAAGTAAGTAACCCACTTCCGTCACGCTCGTTAAAGCAATTGATTAACGTTTTATCTCTGCTAATTGGCACTGAAATAAAGAAAGCGCACATAAAGCGCACACAAGACAGAAGTTTCCCGCGATCCTATAGCAACATTTGACGTCGGCTTATTTCATGTTAGACAGATTTGACACCATAAGATGGATAAATTGCCATGATGTTTACCCTGGCACAACAACAAATTTACCCAGAATAGGCACGTTCTTGACTTCATTAGCAGCTTAATTATGTTAAAACAATCGATTTCTAGAACGAACGCATCATTAGCCACTTATTGCTAGTGCTGGTACTCATTATGCAAATAAGTCAACTGTAGAGGATGATGTAACCGGCGGCCTGCACAGAGGCTAGCATTCGCAGTATCACCGCAGGTAGAAGGACCACGCTCCTACGCAGCTACAGATGCCAATGTCACAGGTGAAGCTGACATGAAAGGTACAGAATCCCAGCAAACAATGGTGCCATTGACTGGGGGAAGGCACGTGACCACACTGAACCAAAACGTCTTTATGACTCTGCACAAAGGTTATCTTGGTGACTGCTTGTCTAAAATTAGATTCCCGCGAATAACAACAATTGAAACGTTCTGCAGCCAGCAACCTCGTCCCCAGGGGCTTTTGTCATATTGGGACGGAGACCTCCGTCCCAATATGACAAAAAGTCCTGGGGACGAGGTTGGTTCTGGAGGGTTCTGCATAAGTAATTTTGCGTTATTGTAAATCTTACATGACATCTAATTTGAGACGGATGCACCAATAGTTTCATGCACGAACTAAGCAAACTAGGGGTAATAACTTTTGATTTTTTGCGTATCATGCTCGTTTGACATAAAGATCAAAATATTGCTTTTCAGGCGATTCTTGTCCTTATGCCAGGGGCTTGACGTTCTATTGAAGGTGAATTTAGCAGCAACACTCATCTCTCTGACTTTAGCTAAAACAGCATCAACGATCATTTGGGGTTATGAAGAAATCAACATTCAGATATTCTTATGCTTGCTTAGCTCATGACAGACTTTGTAATCATCCAAAAGGATCTTATGTTCCAATTATGTACTGTACTATCATTGTCATCAGTGGGATGATGGGTTCGTCTCAGCAAATGTAGACTATGCCAGATTTCGAGAAAGTTGCAACTGAAAAGACCATAATGGATACACAAATAAGGCATCCATACCCAAGTTGACTTCTTTCTAAATTGGTATCTTTTGAATTCGAGGTCTTTTGCTGCACAATAAAATGCTGTTCTCAAAAATAGGCCTAAGCCAAGCATCGCAATAACGATTCTAAAATGGCTTTGCTCCATCTGGAATTAGCTGCAAACCAAGCTACAGATGAGACGTCTTTTATTAGAACTCGTCACCAAGAGAAAACAGCGAAAGCAGACCAGCATCTCTCGAAAACACCAGAAGCCAAATGAGCACCAACAAACTCTTGGTTGGGCCACAATTTCGTTTCACTGATCACGAACAGCATCAACAACGATAATAAAAACAACCACAACAACATCAAAAGATAACATTGGCAACAAATTTTGATTGGATGATACCTCGTTTTACAACGTAATTTGAGCGCCCTCTATTTTCGAAATTCTCTATTAAATTTATCATTTATATAGTTTATAGGAAAGAGCTCATGATTTGTCGTAAATTCTACAAAATGTACAAAAACATCGTTACAGAATTTTGATGGATATTCATACTTTAGCTGCAATTTTTTCAGGATTCTCTTCCAAAGCTCCCTTATCCCAATTCCCTTCCCCACATCACGCACGTCTTAATGATCATAATACACGTATTTTTTCATAAGAAAGCGCTCATAACAAACGGAAGGCTGAATTTTTCGAAAGTTAAGAAACAACCCTACCTGAACAGGGCCTCCGACAACGGGGGAGCCCCCCACTTTTTTGCAAATCATGCGGTTCTGAAAGGCAGCTGATCATGTTGTGCTGTGGTAATTTTTCTGTATCAAATTTGGCCCCCCTACTTTTCTGATCTTGTCGGGGGCCTTGCTGAATTTAGAAAGCTAAGAAACTTTTGTAATTTGCAGTTTTAATTTTCCTATCGCACTCAAAAATGTTTTGACGCTGTACAGTTATAGCAACTGTTTAGACATTATTTTGAATGCGAATTATGTTATTTACTTGTTTTGAGATCTTACTAAGTGATTTGGGAACGCTTTAGACAAAGAAAATTAACTCTACACTTCCAGAAATAAAAATATAAGAATCATAAGAAACCTTTGGTAGCAAAATGGCCCAAAAATTTAAGAAACTGCCCTCCAGGGCCTACCAGCCCGGACCTCAGTTTCTTATAAAAGAATACGTGTAGTTCAATTATGCATTCGATGTATAAAGGTTCCAAGTGCAAGATATCTAGGTGTGTTAATGGATATTGTTTCAAGACCCTTCAAAACTGGTAAATAACGTTTTTTCAAGAATCTCTCGAATTTCTTAGTGGGGATTTAATAATTCCACAAAGTTTACCTGAGCACACAGAGGCTCAGTAACTGGATATAATATTTCATAAAAGTGGGACGAAATGGACTTAATATACCCAAACAAGACTTAGCTTCGCATGATAATATTAAAACCAGGAGATAAATTAAATCTAGGCAATGAAACACACACTTCTCTTGTTGGGTCAGCCGTTCATCTTACGAAGACTACAAAGTTAGGTGTACCGGGTCTCCATTTGTGTGGCTGCTGTGGAGGAGCTGTAGCTTTTATTTGTCTGGGTTTTTACACAGTTGCATAGAATCACGGGGGGGGGGGGTTCTTCCATAGTAAAAGTACCTGGGGATGTGCCGCGAGCAAGGGTATACTTTTCCGGACTTCTAGTCTAGCCAAGGGAATACTTTTTCGCAATTTTGGCCTACAACGGTCTAGCCAAGGGTATCATTTTTGACAATATTGGTCTAGCGAACAGTCATGATATCATTTTTGGTACAAATTGGACAATATTGGTCCAAGAAATTGTCAAAATTGGTCTAGCCAAGGGTACCATTTGCGTAAAAATTGGTCCAGAGAATGGTCAAATTGGTCTAGCCAAGGGTACCATTTTCGTAAAAGTTAGTCTACCTAGCCAACAGTACCATTTTGAATATGCTCGCGGCAAACCCCTACCCAAAATTTCGCCAAGAACCCCCCCCCCCCCCCCGTGCATAGAGCTTCAACTTAGAGTGTGAGACTTGTCAGAGTTAATGTGACAACTGGATGTCGATCCATGGTAGAAAAGAGGCAAGTGGTTGCTTCAATAACAGCACTGACTGTTCTCCAATGATGTCAAAATTTAGTAAATTTTCAAAAAGGGTTCTAGCGTTGTATTCAATTTTTTTCTGAATTTTCGAAAGGGTTAATAGTGCTGATTAACTACAAGATAGCACTGTCAACTCTTTAAAAAATGAGAAAATACGCTTTCTTCACGAGAAAACTGCGCTTTCTTGAGCCCTCTGCGGTGGTGCTGTTCGAAATTAATGCGTGGACTTGCGTGATCGTAACAGGGCGATGGAATGAAGATATCGCGATTTAATCGCTGTGTTTTTCGACAACGATTTTACGGAATACGGTGGCTAAAGGTACAAACTGGTTTCTTTATCTTAAGCTATGAATTCAAGAATATTTCAAGAGTAATACCTTGACCGATAAATTTTTTTCAAGACAAGTAACTCAAGGTTTCTTTTTCAGTGATCGGAACAGGGCGATGGGGCATGGGGCTCTAGAAAATATATGAATATGACGCTAGAACTCCTTTTTTCAAAAATATTGCTTGTCAGATTGACTCAATCAAGGTCTCAAACTCTAAGTTGAAACCTGAATTATACAACTGTGTAAAAGCCGAGACAATTAAAGCTACAGCTACTCTACAGCAGCCACGCTAATGGGATACAATTTTTGGACACCCTGTACATTCTTTACAATCAGTGAATGTCAAGTGGGCCTTGCGTTTGATAAGATAATACAAGGTATTTCATCGCTGCAACTTCCATAACGCAAAAATGTTTATGGAAGATAAAACCATCCCTATCAGAGCCTTATGACTGTATCGAATCATGGAGAGACAAGAAACAAATAACACATATAGCTCTCTACCTACATATTACGTAAATGATATACCTTACAACTAAAACGTGAAAGGATATACTGTTACATCTTAGGCATTTTATGGTAATCACTTATTAATACCAAGTAGGTTTACAACCTACAGAGCCACGCATTTCAACCACAGAATTCATCAGAAAATGTTTCAACTTCTAAACAAATAAAGCGAAAGTCAAACAAAGCAAATCTTTGCGTCAAGGACCTGACACTTCAGTTAAACGTTATTTGATTAGAGATCAAACCATGATAAATTTACGTTTAAAGTTAGCAAATACTAATTTAAAGATCGAAGAACTTATCCTGTTTTCATGGTCAACAAGTATTTCCCATCAGAACAAATGACGTAGGATGACTTTATGGTGAAAGTGACACCATTTCAAACCAGTTGAACTTTTATATGGTAGACAGGATTTTTCTACGAAAATTGCGACAGCTTTAATTGAATACAGCTGTAGAGATACTCCTTAACACAGTCTGAAATGTAAAGCATTACATCCTTCAAAGTTTGACTTAATTTTTGATACCTTACTTGCCAATGTCGGTGCTTTTTGAGAGGTGAGATTTTACACAGAAATTTTACCATCTCCTTTCCTGCTGGATAGAGTCGTTTATAAAGGCTCTGCATGGAAACTCAGCTCTGAAATCAGTCGGAAAAGTTGTAAATCGTTAGTTGCCAACAGAAAAGTCGCGTTTGTTTCCAATCAACATTGCAACGGGGGAAGGGGGGGGGGCAAAAAACCTTATTTTTTGTCAATGGCTCAATAATTTTGCAACTGATTGTAGGTACCGGGAACTATTCTCAATTCAATTTTAATAGGATAAAAGCAAATTCAGTATTGCTAGATTCAATCAAATCTGTAACAATCTTTTAGCACATTTGATACCACATACAATTGAAATCTGATAACTTTTATGATCCTGTCGTGCAAAGAAGACTTTCTTCATCAGGATGATTTAGACTACCAAAGCTTAGGCATCGAAAGAAGCAAGCCTAAATAAATGGTATACCGGGTGAGCCAGAAAAAAGTTCCCACTTTCAAAAATTCGTAGCACCACAAATACTTAATGGATTTGAATGCTTCAAATTCTAGTTAAAAGCTAAAAGATCGAAGAATTTTTGTGGTTTTTTTTTCGTCTCGTTACGAGCACTGCAAATATAGGTAAATTCAACTTCACAAAAATTTCATTGTTGCAAAATGACTGAAAAAGGGCCTAAAATACTTGATCAAATCTTTAGGACCCTCCTCCCGCAGAGCAATACGCACGGAGGACTCACCTCTCTCACGAGTTAAAAATATTTTCAATCCCATGGCAATAAATGTGCAGACGATATCTCTCACTCATGAGAAATTGCATTTGTTCTGAGCGAGGAGTCCTTTATGATTTGATCAAGTATTTTAGGCATTTTTCAGTCATTTTGCAAGAACCATGTTTTTATAAACTTGAATTTACCATTTTTTCCAGTGCTCGTAAGAAGGTGAGAAAAATAACAAAAATACTTCGATCTTTTGGCTTTCAAGCAAATATTGATTCATTCGAATCCATCCAGTACACTTGATGCTATGAATTTTCAAAAGTGGGAACTTTTTCTCGTTCCCCCATCACCCGGTATATAAAGAGATAAACTATCATTATATGAATATAAATATGAGGCGTAAATAAAACCATGGTGTAAATCTTTCTTTGAATCGAATGACATGAACCGAATGTGATTGATAGTCAAACTCTCAAATTTTTCAAAAGCAAAATGCAGGAAATGGAACATGAAAAATCTATATAACGACACACGTAGTATATGTAAAAAAAACTCTTATTTTCCTATATGATATTCTTAAAGGGAAAGCTTATATATGCTTAGATTAGCATAGGTTCGCAAATAGATTAGCAAATCTTTAACTCGGCGTAAAAAGTTGGGTGCAAAATTCAATGACCTATTTCTTCTGATTGAATGGCTTGAAAGAAACTTTTGATACTTTTCTATAAGTCTACCGTTGGACTTTCCAGAAATTTTGAATATTTTTTGCAATTACAGCGTATCTTACATCTCAAATCATTTGAGGATGTGACATCATCAAATTTTTAAATCATAAACCAGATGAGTGACAGACTTTTGCTTGATAACATATTGTAGGCATTCATAAAATATGGTTCACTTCGGAATTACTTCATGTTGCCTCAAACAGTTTAGAAATTACGATGGTTTTAATTTTTTTTAAAATTTTTTCTCGACTTCTTGAAAAAGACTCTAATTCTGAAAACATTGAAGATTTCGGAAAATTCCAACGGTGAAATTATAGAGAAATAGCTAAAGTTTCTTTGAAGTCATTCAGTTCAAAGAAATAAGTCACTCAATTTTACACCAACCTTTTTAAAGATTTGGAACAAATGCTGCTTATAACATTATGTTATTTGCCTCCATCTCAACAGTAGATCAAATTGACTTGTATTGTTATTTGTATTTTAACTTTTATTTGTTATAGAAAAAAAGAAGGCAAGAAAAGAAAACAAACGAAAAAAGAGAGAAGGGGAGAAAGTTTTAGTAAAACCAACCCAGTCATCAGAGCAGTTTCCGAAAGAGACCAGAGGAAAGTTACATTAGAGCATTTTTATCTCGAAAGTAAATTAAGTTGCCTCGGGGCCAATCCCATGAAAACTATGTTAACATTATATCTTTTAATTCTGTTGACACTGCATTCTACAATACATTGCACAATTTGCGTGATCTCTCAGCAACCGAAAATCTTTGGCCGATCTTAAATGTTACGATAAACAATTGCTTTCTCCTTCTTATATTCTTGATCTACTAAAAGATTGAAATTGGTCCAAGTTTAATCTCGAGTTGGCTCAAAAAACCCACTCTTTAGGAATTGTTGATCAAAGGGCAAGCATCTAACCAAATGTTTAAAGGACCAAAGCTCTTGTTTGTGCCACTTGATTCACCTCTAGCTACCTAATTTATTTTCAGCTTGCTGTCTTTTCATAGTCTTTGACATATCCTAGTCCCTTTGATCCTCGGGAAATCTATACTAGGACCTACGAGTAATTAGATATCACGAAAGGCTTGTGTTGTTAGATTTTAACGAGGAAAGCAAGGAACTATCTGCTGGGTGGGTGTTTAAATTGCCACAAAAACAACAATCAACGATGTGCTTCCCTGCACGGGGGAGGAGGGGGGGGGGTGTTCTTCCATTAGCGAACGGTCATGACATCATATTCGGTATAATTTGACAATATTGGTCCAGAGAATGGTCAAAATTGGTCTAGCCAAGAGTGCCATTTTCGTACAAATTGGTCCAGTGAATGGTTAAATTGGTCTAGCCAAGGGTACTATTTCATAAAAATTGATCTAGCCTACGGTACCATTTTGACTATGGTCGCGGCAGACCCCTACCCAAAATTTAGCCAAGAACCCCCCGTGCTTCCCTGCTTATTACGGAATACAAATAATCGCCTTTAAGGACGTACACCTTTTCAGGACAAGGCAAGGTAGATGCAATACTGTCAGGATCTGACTGTCAATCGTTGCATTTTGTCTTTTTGAACCAAACCTTTGTCTTTATTTTAGATGATCCTTTCCCTTTGCAGAAGGCTTTTCGAAACAAGGATGGCTCGTGTACAAGCAGACCATTATTTCATTGCCACATTAAGGGCACTTGAAGATTGATAGAAAGTCAAGATGGGGAGGGCAATTGTAGAGGAATATTAGAAAAAATATTGGCAAAAGGGGCCTTTGCAGTGCTTTGCAAGTGCCATTTTCGTTGTGGCCGTTTTCCTTGGAGGCCATTTTCGTGGACCATGAAAATTGCGACAACAAAGAGACCATTAAACGATGTATTCGCAAAGCATGCTGGTTGGAAAAGCTACCTTGACCCTGTCATGCAAAGAGGGAATACATGGCTAAATGATGACCGATGCGAAATGATATATCATCAGAGGGCTGTCTCTTCGGATATTTACCTCATTTGATTCATTTTCTACATTTCATTTCATTCTATCAAGAATGCTTCTGGAAGATACCCCCAGCAAAATATCAATCTGCATTGGATTCTGCTATTGCATTGGCAGTTGTAACGGGATGTCACAGGCTTGGATATGAATAAGTTTCACGAAAGTGCAAGGATCCCCTTGGGACGCAAACAAGGAAAATTTGTGCAAAATCAAAGGAGCTATCAACAATCAAATATGAGCATCTTAAGAAAATTCAAGTAGAGAGTCAAATTCTTAGTTTATCATCAAATAATATTTCTACGCATTTTTTCAAATATGAAAATATTCAGAAAGAGTATTGAAAAAATACCATAAACCAACAAAATCAAGTTTTTAACCCCTAAATATGCTGCAATTATAATGGTCCACCCACAATGTGTTTCATATCTGCTTCCAACGTTTCCTGACATTCACTTTGATCAGTGTCACTTGCAAGTCTATGACCCCCTAGTTAAGCTACAGTTACAATGGTCCAGCTGCAATGTAGTTTATATCTCCATCCAACACCTTTTGACTTTACCTTTGATCAGTGACACTTGCAAGTCTGCAACCCCCTAGATAAGGTACGAATACAGTGGTCCAACCACAACGCACTTCATAGCTCCTTCCAATGTCTTCTAACCTCCGCCCTGATCAGTGACACTTGCAAGCATGGCATCCAGAAAGATGAGCGTATCCATGAAGGGCGCTGTTGTTTTGAACAAAATGAAATCAGACGAACTTCAGAAGAAAGTAAAGCATCTGAGGAAGACGAGAGATGAAACACTCATGGAGTTGAAAGCGGAGAGACTTCGCCTTGCGTTAAAGAAGATTCACGAAGAGAGAGAAGCAGCATTGCAGAATGATAATGAAATTATTGAATTAGAGGGAAAGGTCTGCAGCAAGAAGAACACTTCGATAAACAGCAACAGGCTTGTGTTACCACCATTAATCAATAAGTTACGTAGCAATGTTTTAGGATCAGTATCAGAGCCTTGCTCTCCATCAATTTCACGCTCGCGCAGCCCCTTCGGTCCAAGTTGTCTTGCAAACAAAGACAATGAAATTGAAGGAAAAAAGCTACAACCAACTTTGATGAAATCCGTCAGTGTGGACAGTTTGATTACAGAAAGAACCAGAACCCGTAACAGCCTGCCAGAACCGGCAAGCTTCACCTTTACGGAGGACAATATTGAAAAGCAGAAATTAAAAGAAAGGATACCACTTGATTCAAAGCAACCTTGGCAAGTGATAAGAAAGCATCTATATGGTACAAAACCACGAAATCATGTCTCTAATCGAAGCAATTGGAGAACTATACACCATGATCAATCAGACCAACTGAACGCAGTAAACGCATCACCAAGTTTGAAGCAAGCATTTGATAAGTTAAAAGATTGCCGGTATCTCCGAAGAGAAACAGTTGAACAGAAGGTGTTAAGGACAGATCTTTAGGAACGATTTCATAGCATTCAATAGTGCAAACTCGAAGCAGATTGCAAACTGCAAAATACAGCCAACCAGACCAACTGAGCACAGCAAACGCATCACCAAGTTTGAAGCAAGCATTGATAAGTTAAAATATTGTCAGTATTTCCGAAGAGAAACAGTTGAACAGAAGGTGTTAAGAACAGATCTTTAGGAATGATTTCATAGCATCCCCTAGCGCAAACTCGAAGCAGATTGCAAACTGCAAAATACAGCCAACCAGACCAACTGAGCACAGCAAACGCATCACCAAGTTTGAAGCAAGCATTGATAAGTTAAAAGATTGTCAGTATTTCCGAAGAGAAACAGTTGAACAGAAGGTGTTAAGAACAGATCTTTAGGAATGATTTCATAGCATCCCCTAGCGCAAACTCGAAGCAGATTGCAAACTGCAGAACCAGACCAACTGAACATAGCAAACGCATTACTAAGCTTGCAAGCAATTGGGAAACTAAGAGACTGTCGATATCTTCATAGAGATACAGTTGAACAGATGTTAAGATCACATATTTAGGAATGCCCTCTGGTGAAAATCAGAAGCAGATTGCAGATTACGGAGCACGATCAATCACACCAACTGAACATAGCAAACGCATTACCAAGTCAGAAGCAAGTATTTGATGAAATAATGGAATGTTTGTACGTACAGACAGGAGATATTAAGAACAGATCTTTAGCAATCACTGTGAAAGTATCCCAAAAACATGCAGCAGAAAAGAGAAATAGATTGCAAACTATGGAGCACAATCCACCAAAGCAATTGAACGCAGCAAACGCATTAAGTTTGAAACAAGCATTTGATAAACTAAAATATTGTCGATAACAAAATTGTTGAGATCAGATATTTCGAAATACAAAATAGCGTTGAAGATTTGAACCAAAGTTTGATAGACAGACAATTTTTAGGAGGACATTGATCATAGTATATGAAAAATTAGATCATGAAGAATACAATGTGATTTTGAGCCCATGTGTGTATAATGAGCCAATCAGATGACTGTTAAACGAAAAATTTTGCAGTGTGGCATAAAATATAGCCCATAGCTCCCGTTTCCACGGCGATCTTCTTGTTTTCACAAGGACCAAAAGTTTAGAAATGATGTTAGATTGCGTCAAACATTACTGATAGATAATTCCTTGATAAAAATTCATGAAAAAGTTGCTAGGACACTCCAGGTTCACACAACGAGTTACTAAGATATTGCAGGCGTTCCACAGTCAGTCAAACAGTTCAATTTCACATCATTCAAATGATTCCAGCATGCTTCAGACATCACGCACATGTGGCCTGGATGGTAATTCTTTCCTCTCATTAAGTGGTAGTTTTAAGTGGTAGTTCTTTCATTGTGCAAGAATTCACTATGTTATGTACAGCCTGCAGTTTTAGCCACTCAAATCTGCAGGTTGGTATCGCGTCCCCCAACTGCGCTGGATCCGATACGCTTCGTTATTACGTCATATATCATACATCGTTTTGAATGAACCACAATGAATCGTTGGGCTGTGTGGGTCGTCATTTAATTAACGTCACTGACCGAATTTCCTCAGGAGCTCTGGATTTTCAATTTCCATGATCTTTACGTACCGTACAGCTCTTGTGAGTTCTTAATTCAAACAAGGGGAAAGGTAACAGTTCTTACACCTTCAGGAGGGCAATTTCTTAATCTGGAAGAGCATTTACACTAACTAAAGAAAGGGTTGTTGAAAAAGCACTCGCAGCGTTCGAGATTAAAACACAAAACTGAGCAAAGCAGTACCTTGAAACTTGGTCGCTAACTCACTTATCGTGCATGTGAAAGTGTGTTGTTAAGAGCAAGTCAATCAAAATCAACGGAAATACAGAAAGTTATTGTTCCATTGTCTCTCTTTTTTCTAACACCTTCGCTTCACTGCACCAAGGGCTGGCGTGTCACACTGGAAATGATGGTTCTACCTTTGTCCGAAAGCCGGTAAAACACAAAAAAATTCGCACCACCATTGTCCCAAAGTTTTTTTGTGGCAAACTTCCGCTGTTGTTTTTTTCAATTTTAGCATGATGTATCACTGACGATGTTTGTCCCAAAAACCGGTGGTTTTGACCAATTACAGTACTGTTTTCGAAAGCAAGTAGTGATTGTACACTCACAGAAAAAAGGTGGTCTTTATAGTACCTTTTAGGGTACTTGAGCAAAATACATATTTGGGACCCCTAAAGGTACTTTGAAGTACCTTTTTGACCTGAAGTACCCTAGGGTTTCCTAGAATACCCTCAAAGTACCCTATAGGGTACTTTAGAATACTCTAGAATACCCCTTGGCCTTCAAATACCCTAGGGTTCTATAAAGTACTTCTCAAAACCAGCTTATTTCTGTGAGTGTAGCTACGAGAGTACAGGTGTTCCAAAACTGGTTGCCGGACAAAGGTGGGACAGCTTTGGTGAAAAATTTGAAATCCTGGCCTTCTTCTCGGCAATTTGCCGGACAATAGGAGAACCAGCTTACAGCTAAACTTCAGGATTTTACTTAGATAGGAGGTTAGAAAATTTGATTTTTATGACAAACTGATTATTCAAACTTCCCCTCTATTCCAAAAACTGTTTGTTTTGGGCAGGAAGGTCGTACTGTGTGATAAAGAATCGGTTATTTTTTCCGATTTGGACAAACATGGGGTCAAATATTTCACAGACAGTGCCCTTCCCTGACTGCACCCACTGCTGGAAGTTTGACACATGCGAATTAAAAAATACCGTGAGTAGCTAGATACTGCAAGTGCGTTTACTTTTCTGCAGAAGAAGTAATGAAAGAGAGATATTAAAGGAAACCTCCTCCGCAGAAGAAGATATTTTGAGTTCCCGAAACAAGAGCAGAATTTGTAGCAATAGCATTCACTGCTTTACCTCATATTGACTTTGATTGATTTGCCAGAATAAAGCAACCTATAACTGCAAGATAAAGGAATTTTTATGGCTGATTAATCAAGCCACGAATAACAAGGACGGATTTTGCAAGAGTTGCATTTGATTGACACTGCAATTCAAAGCGATTATTGATTACAGACAAAGGAAATTCTCTCAACCAGTAAATCAAAACAAACAAAGCCGCAAAAGTTTCTCTGAAACCTAGGTAGCTAGCGCGCTCATTGTGCATTCCAAAAATTGTTTTTAAGAGCAAACATGAGCATAGATCGAAAGAAGGAGGATATATCTACATATCTGCCTCCGGCATTTCATGTTTGGTTCAAAAGCGGATTGGCAGGCGATTCAATTCTCTTCTTTTTTGGGTGTAATTAAAACACTTACTGCTCCGCTTCTGAACCAAAGAAATAAAATGCTCGAGATAGATGTGTAGATAGATCCTTCTTCTTTCGATATATGCTCTTGTTTGCTCTTAAAACAGTTTCTGGGATGCACAACAAATGAGCTAGCTACCTGGGTTTTAGAGAAACTTTTGTGGCTTTGTATGTTTTGAATTTATGGTTGAGAGAATTTACTCTCCGCAGTCGCTAATCGCTTTGAATTCAGGTGTCAACAAAAGCAACTCGTGCTATTGTCTTACAAAATCTGTCCTTGTTGCTACGAATATAATACCGGTACAAGTAACTCAGAAAATGAAGCCACGCAAGACACTCTGAAACCTAGGAGGCTATCTCACCCATAATACATGCGAAAAGAGGTTGTTAAGAGAGAAATCGGCAGACATCAAAAATAGAAGAATTGATCTGAAACTTACCTCAGTTTTATAATCTTCCTTGTGCAAGCATGGTACAATCAAAATTGTACTCGAAGAGTCTTTTGCATCAGTGAGAGATCCAGTTATTCGGCCTCATCAATATCAAAGGAATAATTTGATGAACCAATGACAGTTTGAGTCCTGCAATCTGTTTTGTGTGACAAAAACCTCTCCGCAATGGCCTTGTGTGAGCCCAATGTTTTATTATCATTTTGACAGGAGTGACATCTTCAAATCAAAGACCCAGGGAAACAAGAGACTCAAGCAACAAGTCTAGTTGTGTGAAAAAACCAAAATGTCGGTGCCTTTAGAAACTTTCAAATGAAGCTTCGAGGACCACCATACTGTCGGCATCTCTGTTTCCAGTTACCTTTTCAAAACTCTTGTCCGCCAAGAAAACTGAGTGACGGCTATTTAATTAACTTTCTTTTACTTTCCTTGATCCCTTTTTTCCAGCAAAATTAATCTTGGGTACAGAAAGAAATCCAAAAATTTCCCGAAAGACTTTAAAAGGGAATTTTCGTGGCTCCTTCCCTTGTCAACTATGCAAAGAATCGAAATTAGTCAGTGTTCCGCAGTAGAAACCACATATACAAAATCGTAATAGATTCTCGTAAATAAAATCTGTGATCTTTTAATACGATTTGGTTGGAGTCGAGACTCGTCTGCCCGAATAGTTTATGCAATGAGCGGATAAAAGAATGAACAACGCCTCAGGTCTAGCCTCGTATAGATATATTGAATAATGATTCTGACGAATTGGTTTCAAGCAAATTGAATCGATGGCGACTGTAATTGAAATGGTATGATAACAACGAGACCATTTGATCTTAATCATAAAGTGGATTTTAAACAGTGGAAAGAGTTGTTTTCTTCAACAATTTTACTTACGCTGCATTGCCAATCATTCAAATCTTTAAAAAGGTCGGTGTAAATTCTATTGCCGTTTTCTTTTAAATAAATAGCTTGAAAGGAACTTATGGTACTTTGCCGTAAATCTGCCGTGGAAATTTTATGATATCTTGATTTTTTTCAAAATGGCACCAATTTAATTATTTTTGAAAAAATTCATGGAAAATTTTGAAAAAAATTAAATCATCGTAAATCCTAAACTAATAGAGGAAACATTACATAACTTTCAAGAAAACCATAGTTTATGGAGGTCTACAATATGGTGGCAAGCAGGAATCTTTAGCTTTTCTAGTTTAGGATTTAGATATTTGATGACGTCATAGACTCAAATTTAATAAATACCGCCATATTGAAACTAATCAAGATGGCAGATTTACAGCGAAAACCCCTAAGTTCCTTCCATGATATTTATTTAAAAGAAAATTGTAAAAGAATTTTACACCGACCTTTTTAAAGATTTGTACCCTTAATTAATAGGCCTTAAAGCTGTAATCTTGGCTATTGTTTTGTTTAGCCAGCTACATAAATAAATAAATAAATAAATAAATAAATAAATAAATAAATAAATAATGATGATGATGATGATTCCACTAGATCCAGGCTCTTTTGCAGAATTACTAAAAGATCTAATTAAAGGGTGTCCCAAAACAATTGTTCGATGTTTGATTAAATATTAAAAATAAAGAAATAATGAACGGGCTCCATGGTAAGATAACCATATTGCCGAGATCTTAAATTAATTTTAGACACCAAAAGCTAGCAAATCGGCCAAATATTCACGGAGTTACGAGCCTTTGAAGTTCACGTTTTGACCAGACGCCCTTAAATCGGACATATTTTGAAAGTAGAATCTCGTTTATTCAAAGGAAATCAAATGGAATTTAAAAAGCACTTTCGATAAACCAGCTTTATCTAACATTGGATGAAGGTTATGGATTCTTGGGGGAATTCTGTTGAGCACAATTTGGGAATGGCCCTGTCTCTCATCGATTAAGTTTTCAATTCTATGTTTTTGGCAACGGTTACAAGAATCAAATTATTTTTGAAGTCCTGTTTGGTTTGCTCTGATATCAGCAAGAGGAAAAGCATGGACAGCCTTCTTTTACCTCAATTTTAGGATGTCTTTTTGAAAAAATATCTTTTTGAAGTCAGTTAGGGGCGTCTGATTTAAGCTTTTGCACGAACTTCAACGTCAAAAGCTTGTAGCTCCGTGAATTCTTAGCGGATTCACAAGATTCTGGCGTCAAAAATTAATCTAAAATATTAAGAAACCGGGTTATCTAGCCAGGAGCCTGTACATTTTATCGTTACTTTTTAATATTGAATCAAACTTCGAAAAATTTTCCTGGGACAACCTGTAGAGATATAACCTTGAATATGTATGTAAAAAAGGCTTCCATTATTCAGCTCTTACTGCACGGAACAGCATCCTTTTCCCAATCAGAGAACTCCCAACTTTCCCGCAGTTCAAAATATATTTAAAACTCACTTCACGAACTGCATTCAAATTGAAACGCGACTCCCTGGAAGAGCAGCAAATAGGCCCCAACAGTTCAAAATTACTTTGTCTTGAACATCTTGCATTTTGTATCACCGTTATTTCTAATTCTAAAGCAATTTTAAACTTGGTTTAAAACCGGTATAAAACAGCTTCAAACTAATTAGAGACAGGTTTAAAACTCGTTTAGAATCTGTTTAAATCTAGTTTGAACCGGTTTGAAATTACTTTGAAATTTGTTTGAACTGGTTTTAAATAACTTTTAAACAGGTTTGGATGCGGTTTAAAACCATCTTAAAGCCATCTTAAAATCTATATCAATTCAGTTTAAAACCTGTTCAGAATCAGTTTAAAACCTGTTTAAAACCACTTTGAAGCAGGTTTAAAGCCGGTTTGAAAGAGGATTAAAACAAAAATGCTGTAGTTCAGAACTTTCTTCGCACTTGTGGGCATTACTAGGAGTTTCAGGAATGGGGCTCACATTTGCCGAAATCAGACGAATTAACGCGAAGCGATAACCAAGAGAAGATAATGAATTAAGGAGGAACATCAATGATTCCAGGGTTGGTCATCCCATGACCAATGTAAGAGTTGCGCTTTCTATGCGAAATATGAATGACTGTAGTGATAAAAATGACTTCATCGAAGTGCCACCCACATTACAAGATGACGTTTCCCGCTTTTCATCCTGTGCAATTCATCAAGCATTTAAACTAAGTTTACTTGTCATAACATTATTCTAAGAAAATGAAATCTAGGATTTCTGAATGATCCATTTTTGACAAAGATGCATTGTCAGCTAATAGCCACTGACATTTAATTAAAAAAGCATTCGGTGTCGTGATGTTAAAGGGTACCATAATTGCATTCGAACTGCAGACTTTTGTTTAAAAATTGCTAACGGATACAAGACGGTTTTTGCAGAAGAGAAGTTTGTTTACAGAAATATTTCCATTTCAAAATTAGTCCTTCTAAGTAAGGTGGATGAGACTAATCAGTTTACGGTCTAACCTATAGCTAATTCCGTATGTTTACGCTCTTCTAATATGGTTTCCTAGAGACCCGCTAAATGTAACATTATTTTTTCGTAAAATTCCCACAACTAATAAGTTCCGAATCGAGAATGAATGGGGAAATGACTTATTTGAAATCTTGATTTCATAATCTGACGCATAAGGTCTAGTTACCGTTTAACTGATGAAATTGAGAAATTTCTTGCAACTGTTCGTCGGCCCTAATGACAGATCTATCCATGCACAAGTCATCTTGAAGTTGAACAAAAATAATTGGGCAAAATGATGCTGCGTTTCCGTTTGGAGCTTGCGAAGGTATCGTTAGCGATCACTCTCTGTTGTGTCAGAAAAACGCAACCCAAATGTAATTGAAAATCTTGAAAAATGATACGATTTAGTAGATGAAGTGTACCGGGTGTCCCAAAATGATGTATTATCGTTTGATTGCTTACATGTCCATAACCGATGAACAGATTTTCAAAAACTTTATTTTGTCCCATTGCCGAAAGGCTAAATTGTATTTCAGGATATTGGTTGAGGTTTAGGCCGATGTCTTCATGTTGAAAAGGAGATCGATAAACCTGCTCAAATTCAAGCCTTATATTGCATGAAAAAGTAACTGCCTACTTTCCAAGTCAATATTTTAGATGTGATGTAAAAGGCTGAACTTATATGTCGTTCAGAGAATATATGTCGTTCAGAGCATATGTTAAAACTGAGTTCAGAGAATACGAATAGGAGTTAAGCATTTTGTATCACATCTAAAATGTTGACTGGAAAGATAGGCCATTTCTTTCTCATGCTATCTAAGGCTTGAATTTGAGCAGGTTTATCCATCTTCTTTTCGACACGAAAACGACATGGTAAAACGACAACCAATATCTTAAACTGCAATTTAGACTTTAGGCAATCAAATAAAACAAAGTTTTTGAAAATCGGTTCGTTGGTTATGGACATGTAAGCAATCAAACAATAATACATCATTTTGGGACACCCGGTACACCGTCTGAAAGGGCAGTCTTTCTTCTTTCTAATGATATACAGTTTAGATCCATCAATGGAATTATCTATCATACAATTAATACTTTAGTGCATATGACCAATGTAAATAAACTACGTCGAATATCGCATACCCGAATACCATCTGTAAGATGGCATGCTGCAAGTTAAAAGATTCTCTTATGAAAATATTTGAAGTATTATCACAAAGAAGATGTGCAAAAGTTCTAATCTGCTGCATGAGCGTTAGTTCAACGTTCGATTTGTAATGGCCTATCAAACGTGGGTAGCTTTTGTGGCGCATCCAGTATGATGCAAGATTTTGAATGAAGATCAATCATCAATCTTTAGGATCAGTTACATCATTAACGATTTTTCGTTGCCGTCAGAAGAGGATATTGGACTATTTTAGCAAGAAGGCGTGTGAGCCAAGAAGATACCAGCAGAAGTCTTTTGTTCGAGAATGTAATATACGAAGCGAAATCAACTTCAAAACTTTTGTCAATTTCCTGTGGGTTTGTGTAAATTCTGTTATGAAATCGACAACCTGAAAAGTGTACTTTTGATGGCCGTTCACCAAAAACAGAACGTCGACATGGAAAGCAAAAACTACCGGGTGTCCCAAAAAAATGTATACGGATTTGGTTGACTCCAGCGATATGAATTTAGCCTCAATCAATGTCTAATCACTCTAAAAACGTTCCTCGATAGTCAACTTGAAGATAGGTACTTCGTTTGTTGGTATTGGTGCTGTGAGAGCAGACCTATTAATCTTGAAAGCTCAAATTTGCCTCTTCCTGCAAACCAGAGCTTTAGTTAGCTTTTTGGCCTAAGCAAATTGTTAAGGCACATCGTATAACTTAACGATATCATTGATAAAATTTGAACAATATTAGATATTGTGCTATTCTGTTTTCCAGAAGTCACCCCCAAGTCACCCATTGGGCAGTTTCTTAATTTTTCATTAATTTCAGTTCTTAATTTTGATGTGCTTCAGGAACCTGCTTAGGCCAAAAGGCCAAAGCTCTGGTTTGCAGGTGGACGCAAAATTGAGCTTTCAAGATTGATATTTCTGCTCTCAGAGCACCAATACCAAAAAACGAGGTATCTATGCTCAAGTTAACTATCGAGGAATATTTTGAGAGTAATTAGCCATGGATTAAAGCTAAATTCACATCGCTGGAGTCAACCAAATCTGTATACTTTTTTTTGGGACACCCGGTATGTGAGCATATTCATAACCAATGGAGACACAAGAACACAAACTATTTGAAGGAATATTCTTCTTTATGAGCAGCTTTTTGAGATAAAAAGGATGGAAAATTGGAATGCTCCAACAACCTCTGAGCGTCCCCGTCCTTGAAGACGTCCGCGCCTTGTTGCTAGACAGCCTACTCTCCCTCGGCCCAACATGCACTTAGAAGAGTGCTATGTTCAAGAGAGAAACCAAAATGAAATAAAGCTAGCTGTATATGATTTCATGTATTTACAATATCTTCTCATCATCATTCACGCTTCTAATTTACATACAGATAATATCCATTTACGATAAAATAATTTCTTAAGATTAGCAGTTCGCTTCTGACGCGTAAAGAATAGGTGTACTCTACTTTTGCGATATTTAAGGATTATTGAAACCAGCCTAGGATTAATAAATAGTAAAGATTGCTTCCTAAACACCGGTCTTATCCAAATATCAAAACAAAATTTAAAGGGAGTACAAAGACCAGCAGCCTTTGCTATCGTTTGTCTTTGTTTTTGTGAATTTCGTACAGTCAGTTATTCTGAAAGCTGTGCAGAGCAAGTCGCTGATTTCTGGCCTTTGTACTCTCTTTAAAACAAAACAAAAACGAAACTGTGATCCGCGGAAGTTATTTTGTTTTAGAAAATGGATCAGCATTGGCATCAGCATCTTTGTAAACTGGTTTATTATCTCTTTCTTTCAACTGAATGGCGTGAAAGGAACTTCCGTTACTTCGCTATAATTTCACCGTAAACTGCTCGATATCTTGATTACATTCAAAATATCAGCGTTACTTTGTTTTCAAAAAGAATTCAAGGATGGAAGAAGAATGATAGAATCTGCGAGAAAATCATTGGTTATGAAGGTCTACAATATTGCGGCAAGCACAAGACTGTTGCCATTCTGGTTTACGATTTAAAAAATTTGATGATGTAACAATCCCAAAAATTTGATTCATAAAAACCGCTTCTATTTTGAAAGTGATCAAGCTATCAAGGAAGTTCACGGTAGAACTACAGCAAACTAACCAAAGTTCTTATTAAACCATTGAATCCAAAGAAAGTCCTGCACCACATTTTTCAGGGACATGGAACATATGCTGGATGATTCAGCATAAATCATCGATTGTGGGAAAAGAACATTGATTGCGGGAGATTGGGCCTTTACATTTTCCAAAAGTGCCAACATCGGTGGTGGCACACATTACAGCAGACGCCTGATCTAAATAAGGAAGTTCGCACTTAGGTTACAAGGCGCAAACAGCGGATGAACACTCTCAGTCGTGATGTAGGGACGGCGGGGACGGTAACTGCAAAAGGCGATTATTGATAAAAGGCAGGCAATATTTCAAGTCAGTAGACAGCCGGATATATTTAGCACCAACCTTTTAAAAAAATGGGAGCCATATCCTACCATGCAAAGACTGCCATTTAATTTAGGGGTACAAGAACTGTTAAATGGGGTGACACATTAATCATCACGCGACAACCAATTCTAACTGATCTTAAACCCCGCTGACAGCGGTACGGACATTTTACTATCAGTCATGGAAATTGTACATTGATTTATTTCCCTGCAAGAGCCAAAAACAAATTTCCTTGGTCTTTAAATCAAACTTTGTACGTCATGTTGAGTGCATGCTATAACTACCTCCTTACAGCAATCACCTAATAATTGCACAAAACTTAATAGCCGGCATGAAGCAGACAAAATGCCACATAAATGTCACTGGTGCTATGAAACAACGGCAGCATTAATTTTGTCGCTAAAATACGAGCTGAAATGTAACTCTGTATTATCTCAGTTTAAGAAGCATGAATGTGACCAAGAAAAAGATTATTTTTGGAAACTCTTTCAAGAGATTTCTTTCGGCTACTGAGTTTGAGACAAAATTTTGCCCAATCTCAGCTCTTGAACGATCAAGCATGTCTATGAGTAAGGTCTTTAGAACAGCTGATGGCTATTGCAACTATCTCTCGATTGAATGGCTTCAAAGGAACTTTAGCTACTTTGTAATGATTCAACCGAATGCTTTTTAGTATCTTGAATATTTTTAGAATTACAGCATTTTCTTTTCAAAAAGAATTGAAGGAAGGTTTTGCAAAATCTAAAATCACCGTAGTTTCCAAATAAATGCTGAAAATTGGTAGGATTTTCAAGAAAACCATAACTTACGAAGGCCTATAATTTGACGTGAGCAAATCTTTGGTTTTTCTGGTTTACGATTTTGCAATAGTATGATTTCACACCTTCAGAATTAGTATAAACCTAAAATACGCTGTGATTCTGAATATATTCAAGGTATCAAAAAGGCACAAGGTAGAATCATAGACTTATGACGATGAGTCCCTTGTATCCCTACGGTACCTTGCTCACAGGGACTCATAATGAAACAGTTAAAAACCTGACCCTATCTTCTGCATTCGATTGATCGAATCTGGATCGAACGACTGCTTCGGCTCTGTTCAACGTTCACTCCTCAGGAAGGAAATGCGATAGAAACCACGGTAAGCAGACACTTAATCAACAAAACTTGGTATTCATCTGAAGAAGGAAGTTCACTTTACCTGGTGAGTGCAAAATAAGTCTTTTAATGCTGCAATGTCCACGTTTATAAGACCAAAACATAACAGAGAAATCTTCAAGTACCTGCTGCAGCAACTTCCTTCAAATTTAGTCAACTGCGTCAATCGAATTGAAGGTTCGAAACTGATTGTTCTTTGCCAAATCTCGCAATCTGATTGGTATGCTAGGAATCCCAGCATATTAGGCCTAAATAGGGTCAACTTTTTCAGAGTAATATTATGAGTCTCTGTTGACTGAAGCGCCATCAAGAAGTCAAAGAGCACAGGGAAACAAGAGACTCATCGTCATAAGTCTTGTAGAATCATAGCAAAGCAGAGAGCCATTGTTACCCAGGGTCCTTTGCAGGCACGCTCCAATTTCAAACTGTCTGAAAATTAATTTTGGAGTAAGAAGAAATTATGGATCGGCACTGTAGTAGCTCAAAAAATAAAAAAATACGACTTTAGTTGTCTTTTCCGTGAGTTCAACTACTGCAGTGCCAATCCATATTTTCTGCTAAGGCCAAATTTGATTTTAGACAGACTGAAATTGAAGCGTGCCCGCAAAGGACTCTGGGTGAGAGTGGCAATTTGAAAGATTTGACGCCGATGTTAAGCGATCCAAGTCACTACTTGACTTACCCGTTGAGAAGGCAATCAGTTTATGATCATTACAGAAAGAAAAATTTACTTCTAGAACAAAAAGTGATTCTTTAAAACCTGTGTTAAAGTTGATTGTCTGAAACTTTACCAGTTATTTCAGGAAAGAGTCAGTTGAAAGTCTCATAACTGTTTGATATCGTAAGATATTCTGAGTTTAATCTGGGTTTCACCTTCTCGCAACCAGGGAAACCAATGTTTCAAGAGTACTTCAACTTAGATGACGTCAGCTGTGGTGCTTAGGCTGCTTTTGGAAGTGTGTGCCATCACTTGAGACCAAGAACAGGAATGTGTGCCATCTATCACTTGAGACGCAGACTGGCACAGATGGTGCACTGAACACACTGATGATATCAAGCGTATCATTTGACACCATTAGACAGGGAAATCCGTCCGCATTCTTCGTAAGTAAAACTGGGCGTAATCACAACTACGGCAACCGCATCTCTTCACCACGTGCACTCTCTTCTTCTTAGTGACTCCTCCCAAACACTTTAATTTGACCTCAATCGTTTCAATTTTTGATGGGGTGCATTGAGTGCACGATGAAAATGAGGAGAATCTGTTCTTGGGGATGAAAAAAGTCGTGCATTGTCCAAAACAAAGCTTCGTTTTCACTTCAGTTGAGTTGCAGCCATGGTGATGAACTTTTCTCATCATTGATCTCCCAACACACCAGTCTCGTTTCAAGTCCTTTCCTTTCAATGGAAGAGCAACAGCGTCACCGCTTGATGATAGGGAGGCTAGTCCAAAAGGGATCACACCAGCATCACAGAATGGCAGTGAATGGAACGTAACCACAATGAGAAAGTTGAAGATAGCAAAATTAATGAGATCCATGACTTTTCAGTGAGCCTGCAAATTAAGTAAAAGAAAAAATTGTTAGTACCGATATCAAAAGGTGCGAAGCGCTCATTCAAGAAAGAAAATACGTTATGAATTCGGTTCTTCGGTTAAAAGGTATACAGTACCGGATGCGACAGAAAAAAGTTCCCACTTTCGAAAATTCGTAGCACCACAATTACTTCATGGATTTGAATGATTCCCATTCTAGTTAAAAGCCAAAAGATCAAAGTATTTTTGTGATTTTTCTCGTTTTCTTACAAGCATTGCAAATATAGGTAAATGCAACTTTACAAAAATTTCATGTTTGCAAATCACTGAAAAAGGGCCTAAAACACTTGATCAGGGCGATTCACCTCTCTCAAGAGCTATAAGACATCTCAAACAGATACTAAAGATTTTCATTCCCATGGCAATAAATGATAAATGTGCAGAAGATATCTCTCGCCCATGAGAAATTGCATTTTCTCTGTTTTTATGATTTGATCAAGTATTTTAGGCCTTTTTCAGTCATTTTGCAACCACAAAGTTTTTCTAAATTAGAATTTACCAATTTTTGCAGTGCTGGTAACAAGGCGAGAAAAATTACAAAAATGCTTCCATCTTTTGGCTGCCAAGTAAATATTGATTCATTCCAATCCATCCAGTACTCTTTATGCTATGAATTTTCAGAAGTGGGAACTTTCTTCTGGTTCACCCGGTATAATTTTGCAAGTTACAGTTTCATCACCTCATTCCCATAGGATAAGAATACAAGTTCTCTCTGAAACAAGTTTGGTCCTTGGCACAAATGTATAAAAAATGTCCAGGATCAGCAATATCATTAAATTCTAATCATATACCTGCGAAGTAACTTCCTGCAGAGTAACAGATTTTTTCAAGCTTTTGATGCAAGAGTTCTGACTTTTCGATAACTTATCTTGCACTGGGCTCTGTGGTAATCTGGCTCTTTCCTCACCAACACTGACAGCACTGCCCCCACAGAATGAGAATTTATTCTGTGACAGCAAATTAACGTCAAAGATTTCATCCAATGTTGTTATTGTAAATATTTATGTGAAAACATTACATAGCGTCTTGGGTGTTTATTCGATAAATCGAAAACGGAAAGCACAGTGCAATACTGGCAGCGTTGGCAGAGGGAAAAGCAATGTGGCAACAAAAATCGAACCAAAACAAACAATGAAAAAGTAAACATCATGTCATTCCTTCAAACAACAAATGATTCATTGGTTTGTGAGCACGAAATCTGGTGTGCATAGGTGTGACAGTCATAAAATGTAACGGGCTAAAGTCTGTCTGACCATTAACTATGGTCTGACATCATAAGATTTCAAACGAAAATGTCCGCAAATGAGAAAAAATAAAATGATTTGCATCAATGAGTAGCGCTACCTGGGCAGCGCTACCCTGCGTGCAGACTTTACCTTCCCACTGCGAAGGAGAGCCATTTACGTTAATAGCTCTCCTTCGCAGTGGAAATTGAAGTCTGCACGCAGGCTGGGCAGCGCAGGCACTGGCAACAGGGAATCCTGTACTAAGATTTCTTCGCTTCTTTCTAAAGCCTTTCCCTTTTTCCTCTGCGATGGCGCGGCGAGGAGGAACGGGAAGTGTGGGGGAGCCTTCCTTCTTTCCCATCTGCTCCGCATTTTCCTTTCCACACTTGCTCCTCCGCACTTCCCGATTCTCCTCGCCGCGCCATAACAGAGCAGTAGAAAATAAACTTTTGGAATGAAATGAAGACAATAGACAGCAAGGAAGAAATCATAGCACGAGAAGTTGATTTCTTGTGCGCTAGCTGGTTAGAAAATACGATTTCACTAAGCAAAATACTGAGCTGCTTCTCCTTTAGTTTTTAGGCTCTCAATTTTTGAATCAAGTAAAGTGCGAAAACAACATTCCTCCCACCAGCCCGCCCCAAGAAAAGATTGCAACGTGGAGGCGGAATGTTGTTGTCGGCGGTTTATTTGATTCCAGAGTTGTGGGCCTAAAGTATTGATTGACAAGCAGAAACTACTTGGGTGAGTAAATTCATACTTTCTAACGAACCAGTGTTTGCGTTACCGATGACCTAAGAAAGGTTCTCAATATTCGGCGGTGCATTTTTGAAGTGACGTCACATAATGCGGACTCATGTCCTGAATCGACACCCCTCAGGATATCAATCTGATATGCAAATGCTTCAAAATCCTTTAAAGCCAAAGGCTTTCAAATAATCTACACAGTAGCCTTCATATTTTGCAAAAAATCTGCGGAATCTCAACGGCAAAAAAGTCTTGAAAGGCGGTGTCTCTCGAAAGACGCGGTTTAGGCTGGTCTTTGTATCCCAAAGGAAGTAGACATATGAATAGAATTAGGTCCTTCTGATTTGAGACTACCGAAAAGGAGCCATACATATCCTTTGAATTTGCCACGAAGCCGAAGAGCTGCAAAGTAGAACTTCCAAAGTTCGCTCTTCTAACGAGGTGCCTTGTTACGTTCTCAATTAAGGTAGTAACCTTGAATAAATATTAAGGTGGCAATATCGAATAAAAAATTTCATTCAAAATAAAGGTGTGCGCAATGTTCTACCGCCCCCCCCCCCCATCTCAACCACTCGTGTTTGAGCTTCATTCTTAGCCTCGAATGTTAAGTGGGAAGGTCTTAAGTATGGACGCAGGAAGCTGTAGGGACACTTTCGCTGGTTGAGACTTCGAGACTAATGGATTGGTCCTCAGATGTGGTTAGGTGTTTGGATGACAAGGTGACACAAAGATTACCCCTTTGACAAGAGAAAGGAATCCTATATCTTTGGTTAATAAAATAAATATGTACTATCATTTTTCTGACGCAGAACGGCGTCTGGTACATTTAAACAATGATGATTCAGAAGTTTGTTCACAGAATCTTATCTCTAGTTGGTTAGTTTAAAAGTCTGATCTGAAATGCTGTTGGTGCCAGTCATTAGCTTTCGGAAACCTCCTATTTCACTCCGAAGAATGACTCAGTAGAATGATTTCATCGACCTTGAAGGTGATAAGCGTCGAGCAGGGCTCATTCCCCGCCACAAAACTTATCAAGGGCTAACCTTCATTTAGTAAGCTTCAAAGCCTGACCACTTTGAAAAAGTTTCTTGAAAAGAGACCTGAAGTTTGACCATTACTAACAGACAAGGGCCTTCCCTGCAGCTATCGTTTCAGCTCTATATTGCCGAAGCAATGTTTCTTTGAGAAGACCAAATAGAATCTCGTATCTCCCATTAGTTTAATTTCCTCAGAAACTCAGTGGACTTTAAGGATTATAGGAAAAGCACAGCCGCGCTAGAGACATAGAACGGAATGTGAGACTCCCCCAAGCTTCAGGACGATGCCGAGGGGTGACCAAGCTGTACCCCTGAAACAGTGACTCCAGAATTCACACCTCTGCGTGTAGACTTTGTGGTAATTTTTTATCGCCAACTGTGTATGGTTTTAAAGAGTGCAATTTAATGCAGAATACATAATTTGAAACTCCTTTTCTGCACGCTAAAATAGTGAAGTAAGTGCTGTCACGCAAAGAGCCGGAATAGAGCTTTTAGCTATCTAGGAATGGGGTTTTAAATAAGCACATTTGTTCAGCTTGTCCTGATACCTTCTAGACTGTTCGAAAAACACCCCTAACGTATTTTTCCCCAAGTTTCATTATACCTATGTGTTTCCTTTTACGAGCACTTGCAGTGCAGAAGCAGTAAGATTTTAAAACTCATACTTAAACTTGTAACATGTACTTTCACAATTTTGACAAATTGGAGCCTAGTAGCACGGTAAAAACTCCCTTATAAGAAGTTCCACCTGAGAATAGTTTCTCAATAAAGGGGGGCGGTTCAAAATATATAAACTGCCAAACTTGGGAAGCTTGTTCCCTGCAAGGTCTTTAGTTTTCGACGAAGTTTTATCAGTTCTGCAAAGGAAAAGTGCAAATCTCAAACTAACCCTTTTTAGCTACGATAGTTGTTCCTGTAGATGGATGTCACAAAGCTCTATAAAAATTGCAGGCTTTAATGTACTAATGATCGAAAAAAGACAGACCATTTTTCGAAGCTCTCCAGACCACGAAAACCCGTCCAGATTTGATAATCTGGGAAGCACAACAGAAAGTTTTCGATCTGTTTTTCGTTTCTAACTCATGTCTTTATTTAGATTTGATAAAAAACAGAATCTGACATTGTTCAGATGGAATGATCAATTCTGAAGAAAACCATCCCTGTTCAAAATCTTTTGCTGACGCCCTACCACAACAACCTGTGGCAAAAGCAACGGTGGCTTCACAGAAACAAAGTTAGATTCTAAAACAACTGCGGGATTTTCATGATACTTTCTACAGAGACGTTATACATATACTTTATATGTTTGGCTCTCCATAAATCCTCTTCTTTAATCAACAACTGCGATGGATCAATAGTAAGAAAGCTCAAGCGGAAATATGGCTTTCTTGAAGCATTCGGACCACCTCCAAAGCCTTCTCATTTATTTATACAGCAACCTACTTTGAAAGTTGTCACCGACTTTCATAATGGTGGAACTAGACCTTTCACAGACCCGCCACTGATAAGAACTTGTAATAGTCAAATGATTAAAGCGAATAAAAAGTCGATAGTTGAATGCTAAGCAAATCAAACGCGGGGAAAAAGTATATGTTAAACTTTAACGCTTTTCCCGGACGCAAAATTAAATGGACAGACTCTAGTTCACATATAGCAAATGAATGTAAATGCAACTTCAAGTTAAACGTGATATAAAAGAGCTGAAAGTGTGTATTGAGGCACTTTGTGAAGGCCAACGAAGCAACTCAAATTCAGAGAGAACTTGCATTCATTGATCTTAAAATCTCCCCTGACTCAAAAATAAACTTTAAGATCTTAGTGATACGTACAAGAAAATGAGCGCAATGTGAAAAAAAATGAAAACCTTCCAGTTTACGAAAATGTAGAAAATGATTTCAGTGCGAACATGAAAAGTAATGAAAGACTCACCTTTTAAAGAACAGAGAACTTCTTTCCCGGTGCTAATGTTCTTCAAACTTCGATGAAAACTTAAAAACGTACCAATTTCTTTACGACGAAAGTCTAAAACGAGAGCTGCGATTTTCACTTGTAAGCGTTGAGCGACGAGCGAGCAATTAATGATTAGAAGTTCCGCAAGACAAGCAATTTTATAACCTCTTGCGCACCTGTGGAAAGCTGTCTCGCTGGCTGTCTGGCGTCGCGACATGCGACAGTGGCTTTGCACTTAAAAGATTCAGTTTTTGATTGTGGGCGATAATCTCACTCTGGCAGGCGTAGTGAATCTGACCGCTTTATTGTATTTGCTGTGGAGCACATTTGTCTGCGAATTTTGTTTGTTTTGTAACGGGGATGAGATTCTTCTCTCTCAACGCTTCGCGTTCTTTAATCTGCACATAATAGAATCATGTTTGTCTTCTCATCTTCATCCGATTTCCCTCCAATCTGGGAATATTTACCAAAATGCTGCCAACCCATGTAAATACAAATAAGTGATTTTTTCTATTTTTAGCTGAGCTGTCCATAGACATCGTTCACATTTGAGTGGCAGTTCTTGATATAAGCTATTGACGAAGCTATTGTTTCAATTAAAAAGCATGGTTTTTTCTATTGTTTTCGAACAAAAGGTCTTTGTTCTAGCCGACATAAGGGGGGGCGATCGCACCCCTCGCCCCCCAAAGTGTCAGCCACTGTTGTTGCTGTCATATTTGAGGAAGGTTAAGTAAATTGTGAAAGTAGTCTAGGAAAATCTCAGTTGTTTTGGCAACATTTGCAAAGCAAGGAGTTCGAAAAATATGGATATCTTTGACTTCATAAATGAAAATGGTATCTGGTATCTGTATCTAAATTGGTATCTGGAGGAAGGTATAACCATTTTCTGGATCCCTGTACACAGGGAAACAAGGAAATAATTGCTGTTAAAATAGAAATTGTCTTTCTTTGTGCTCTGTGCTCTTGATCATTGTTGTATCTTAGTCCCCTGTATTCTAGTTGCGTAGCAATAGACTGCGCAGTGGGCAAGGGAGAAAGAAATTTCTCCCTTCCTTCCTGCTAAGATACAAAGATTATCAAGAGCACAGGGGACAAGAAAGGCAATATTTGTTTTTAGCAACAATTAATTCCTGGTTTCCCTGTGCCCTGTATGGCTGTTTGGTGATGTGAGGGAATGTCATAAGATAGGAATCAGAATGTAGTTGACATAAAAACCTATCACGTTGTACAGAAAGAACGAAAGGATGCTGGCAAGAATCTTCATCCCGTCTCCAAAAATACGTCAAACCAAAAATCACATGAGTAATTCAGCGAGACTGAGCCCGACTAAAATGAAAACCGCCTTCAAAAATGTCGTCACAAAACACAGATACAAAACACTACCGGGTGTTTAGATAAAAGTATGCAGATTTGGTTTGGTCCAGCGTCTTGAAGTTAGTTTTTATCAAGGCTATCATTGATTTAATTGCTGTGCTTCAAGAATTTGTTCAGGTCAAAACGACAAAGCTCTGGTTTGGGGTGGACGCAAATTTGAACTTTGAAGATTAATATTTCCGAGGGGTGTAACACTCTGCCAAAAAGGCGTACGAAATTTTTAAAACAATAGGATTTTCAGGGATTTTTTACGAATTTTTCTTGAAAACAAAAGGATTTTTTGCCAAATGTGTACGAGACCTTTGTAAAGGGATAAGCCCCTCGAATATTTCATCCCAAAGCATCAATACCAACAAACGAGGTATCTATATTCAAGTTAACCATCGAAGAACATTTTGAAAGAGATTATCCATTGACTAAAGCTAAATTCACATCGCTGGATCTAACCAAATCTGTCCCATACTTTTTTGGGACACCCGGTATAAAGAACTATAAAACCTCCGTAACAGGAAAAAGAGACAGTTGCGTCTCAGTTCTCATCAGCCTTGAACCCAGGCCCCTGGTTACCATTTACTAAACTATCTATTAATGGAGTTAAGCTAAGTGCTGTTCTAAACCTTGACAATGACAGCATTTTTTGACATTATACCGGGTGACCCAGAAAAAAGTGACCCAACGCAATCCGTTACAGAAAATTAAGTAAATGGCCAATTGAAATGTTTCAAATATTGTTCTGTCGCTAAAAGACTAGACTACGTCGTGAGTATTTTTCGCAATTTTTTTCGGCACCGTAAGTTTCCTGAATTAAGGATTTCGAGGAAAAGGACATGCCTGAAACCCTCAAAAAAGTTGTCAAAACAGGGGATCGATTTGCATCCATTTCGGATCTTCAAACGATGACGAGCGTGTTTCATTTCAGCCTGGGAATAGGCAAGTTTTATAGAGCAAGTTTTACAATCTCTAGGTACCTAAAGATATTCTCAGGCTGAAATGAAACACGCTTCTCATGGTTTTGAAGATCTGAAATGGCTTTAAATCGATCCCCTGTTTTTGATGACTTTTGAGAATTTCAAGCATGCCCTTTTCCTCGAAATCTTTAATTCAGGAAATTTACCGTGCCCAAGAAAATTGCAAACATTCTCATGATATAGGCTAGCCCTTCAGCTACAAAACATAGTTTAAAGCATTTCAATAGGCCACTTAAATTTTTTCCTATAACAGATTGCGTTGGGTCACTTTTTTCTGGGTCACCCGGTAGTAGGCAATTGGATGCGACAAAATTTGCTATATGGCTTCCAGTTCAGCAAAATAATCGAATGAACAGCAAAATGAGTTTGGCAAGAAGAGTTCAGCAAATAAAAATGTAGCTGGTCGGATAAAGTTTTAAAGCAGAAAAAATGTACACAATTTCTGTACAAAATAAAGAAAACTCGATAACGCATGTACATGTCGACATTCCTTTTGAGCCAATCAGTTAACTAAAAGCGTCAATATTTGATATGCAATGTCTCATTAGGGGATTTGAGCCTTGGTTATGACGTAGAGAACCCTAAGAAGTTTTGCGAAAAGGTCTGTAGAACCACTGACATTTTTGTGTTATTCGTAGCGAGTCAGGGGAATTTTCTTCGAATATCTTTTGAATCAATCACAGTTTCCTTATCGGATCAGATAAGTCGTCTTTTGCAAATTGAAAGGAAGTTTGTTTTACATAGGTAGGATTCTGTAAACAGACTTAAGATCAGCGCTAATTGACTACGAAAAGGGATAAGCACACAATGACCAACCTAGCCGCACATGAATCATTGGTTGGTATGGTATTTGGAAGCGGATGTACGTCACTGAAGCCTAACCAGCTAGGCCCGGTGCCTTTCTTGTTAAAGCAAATGAACTGAGTTAAAAGTAGCTTAGCTAAGGGGACTGATTCGATCTGCAGATAACCTGTTGTATCTGATGGTCTCGATCGATGAAGACAATAGGAACATAAGTGGCGCGTGTAATTCTTTTGTGCTATGTTTAGACAAGATTGCCATATCTCCGTTCGTTTACTTTAATGGTTCAAATCTTTTCTGTCTTCTTGATTAAAGGCCCCAAAGGCTCTTGGGAAATCAACATGCATTGCAGCCCTATTCGCAAAGGTGGTCTAATTTCATTTTGCAGGGAAAGATTTTGCAGTGCAGCTCAAGTCAGCAACACGTCACTGGAGCCCCAGATACGGCCATAATTCTCATTGCGTGTGTTACAGGGAATTTAAGCATTTAAAAGTGGCTCAAGCCATTAGCAGTCAAACACTAGACTGATTACAAGTCGTAGTTATTGCTATTGATAGACTGATGGACGCTCAAACTACGACTCATGGACTTTCATTGGAAAATCAGGACGAAATTGTTTCCCTTGGTTTCATGTCCGGACATGAGCGATAGGACACCAAGTGTGTGCCACCTTAACGTTATTTTGGTAGCGAGCCACCTTAATCAATTGTTTTTAGTGTTTTTGCCTATTTTTACTTGGTAGTGAGCCACCTTATCGCGGTTTCGCCATTTTGAAATTTTTGGTAGTGAGCCACCTTAAGTGCAGATCCACCTTAACCGTTGGTGTCCTATCGCTCATGGTCCGGATATGGAAACCACTACGAAAAGCTGATTGCTCTAGGCAATGGTGGATGGGCCTAAGTTGTCAGCTCAATCCTCAGATGATAAAACGCCTCAACATTCAAGTTTTCAGTGATGTTAGCCATGAACAAAAGCCATAAGTATCCAGATGAATGTTTCCTCAATCCAAGAATCAACAAACAGTTTATTTTGGACAAGGAGTTCCTGATTTTGAAGCCTACTTAGCTTCCACGAGCGTCACCACAGCAATAAGAACTTCCAACTGCCGAAGGTTGCCTTGACTATGACTTAACCTCGTTCCAGAGCGCACAGTAAATCTGTGCCCTTTCTGTCTCAAATTTTTATGTGAAAGTCCATATATGGTAAGGCATGTGTCATGGCCTATTGTCTTTGCATGACTATTGTTACCAAAGACTTATATATGCTTACCCAGAGTACAACACTAAAAAATCTGGTACCAAGGGTGCCGGTTGCCCAAGAGCCTTTTTTAACTTTAAAAACAACGGTGCTACATCACAAGCATTAATTAGATGTATTGTTCTCTATTCTTTCAAGAACAATTGTCCCCCAATCAGAAGCTGCTTCCTACGCTACGGCCCTGTCCAGTTGTAAAAATGGTCCGCCTGAGAGTTGTGCCCCTTTAGGCAATGATTGCCTTGTGCTTCTCTAATACACTGGTTTAACTGTTCACTATTACCTATCTCCGTTTCCATAAAAAAGAGCTGCTTTGTAAGAACTGATCTCCCTGCACGAAATAGGCTTTCGTGAATCCACGAAAATCTCATAAATCTTATGAAGGAGTCCTTTGATCACAAAAATTCTTGTCAGAATTCCTCGTGACGCCAATGTCAAATAAATTCGCTTTGCTGGCGCTAGATGCCAAACCATAATTCATTGAAATTGTCCTGAAAACGTTGCAGACAATCTGCTGTCACATGGCTCCAAGGATGAAAACATAAACTCCGAGGCTCAACGTATTAAGACCGCTAAATGTCGCTTGCCTGTCATGGTGTAAATTGACTTTACTCCTACGAAGAGGATCAAACGTTCAGCGGCATCAAAGAGTCAAAGAATTCTAAATTTCGACCAATTCACTTACGAATATGAGCTATCGAGCTCTTTGAAGAGCCATTGTCACGCAGGGTTCTCTGCGGGAATTTCGAACTGTCTGAAAATAAAATTTGGCCTAAACATAAAATATAGATCCACTGTGCAGTGGTTCAACTCTCAGGACAGTTCAATTGAAGTAAAACTTTTCTATTGTGGGCCCATACTGACGGACGCTCAAACAATGACTCATGAGACTTTCACATTGGAAATTTGGACCAACTTGTTCCCCTCGATTTCATGTCCGGATATGGAAACCATAGCAAAACTGTACGCCAAGCTGAGTACTCCAGGCAATGGTGGATAGGCCTAAGTTGCCTGCTCAAGCCTCAGATACTAAAACACCTCAAAAATCAAGTTTTTTAGTGATATTAGCCATGAAAAAAGCCACTAGTATCCAGATGAATGTTTCCAGGTTGCCTTGACTACACCCTCGCCTCGTTCCTGGGGGCATAGTTAAATATATGCCTGACCGTCCTAATTTCTTATATGAAAGTCCATAAGTCCCAGTTTGAGCAAAAATGATGGTGTTGTTGTTGTTGTTGTTGCTGTTGTTGTTGTCGTTGTTGCGATGACTGGGACTGTATGCAATGATGAGTCTGAACCTCCAAGTATATGTTTCCGGTTAAGGTGGATCTGCACTTAAAGTGGTCACTTCTAAAAAGGAATTTAAATCGTGGATCAGCGATAAGGTGGCTCATTACCAGTTAGAAATAAATTTCAACACGTACACAGTTGTGTAAGGTGGCTCGCTACTAACAAAAATACAACACTCATACAAATTTAGTGTCCCGTCGCCCAGCATCAGATATCATAACCAACGATGCTTTCAATGAATCAGTGACATCTCATATAATAATGAAGATGGTCTCTGTCAAGTTGGGTCAAGAAGTCGGCTTGATCTGTATTGACCAAAGATGAGGAAAGATCCAGGGATAAGACAGAAACTGCAGACAAAAAGGCCCAACCGTCTAACCAAAGACGCCTTTCTTTGAAAAGAGTTGTCTCTTTTACTAAATGATAACTTATCGTTTGGCTTCTGCATTCTTCTTTATAATTGTATCACAATTGTGGCCATTTTCCCAACCAGTTCCTCTGTTGGTCGGTAGGGGTTGCAAAATTCAACCTCCAAAATCTTATCGCAGAGCTCCATTCAATACAGACTGAGCTGATCTCCGTTTAAAAACGTATTGGCTAGGTTCAAGCGTAAAGCTGACACTCCAAATCAAACTGGAAAATTTGAGCAGTGCATCCCTTTATGAAGTCGACAGGGTCCCATTTCCTTTAAGGGAGGTCCTTTTTTAGCTGCATTTTTAAAAGAAATCTTTCAATTCTTTGAGGAATTCTCAGGATAGTTCTTACTACTAGCATTTCCATTCCCTCATCAGGTCCTAGTGCTAGCACATAAGAGACCAGTTAAAGCCAATTTGGATGCCATCATGAAATGGTTTAATATGCAATGCACTCTGGGATAGCGAGGGTATATAATGTTATGCATCATTCGATCATTTCATAATGGAGTTCGCTCTGCTGAAACCTTTTATTGCACAATTTCAAAGGCTCTTGGGCAAACAGCCTGCATTGCAGCGGTATTTGTAAAGGTGGCTTAATTCCATGCTGCCTGAAAACATTTGTCTGATGTCGCTCAAGTCAGCAGCATGCCGCCGCAGCACGTGTGTTAAACATTGCACTTGAATAGCATAGGTTCCAAATCTTTAAATCGGCATAAAAAGGTGGGTGTAAAATTCTATGACCTATTTCTTCTAGTTGAATGGCTTGAAAGAAACTTTAGCTACTTACCTATAATTCTACCGTTGGACTTTTCAGAAATTTTGAATATTTTCGAAATTACAACGTATTTCTTATTCGAACTCATTTGAGGATGTGACGTCATCAAATTTCTAAATCATAAACCAGAAGAGTGATAAAATTTTGCTTGGTACCATATTGTAGACATTCGTAAACTATGGGTTTCTTGTAAATTATTTCATGTTGCGTCAAACAGTTTAGAAATTACAATGGTTTTAAGTTTTTTCGAAAATTTTTTCTTGAATTCTTGAAAAAGAAGAAAAACACTCTAAATCTGAAAAAGTTAGAGATTACACAAAAGTCCAACGGTAAAATTGTAGCGAAATAGCTGAAGTTCCTTCGAAGTCATTCAGTTCAAAGAAATAGGTCATTAAATTTTACACCAACCTTTTTAAAGATTTGGACCCAAGTTGAACCTGAATTCCTAGTTCAATTTTACCTCTGCAAGGCCGTCATAAATTGCCTTTTCCTCAGCCCTTTTTTGCATCCTCAAAAATACCCCTTCCAGTTCTAAGGATTCCACTCCTGGGTTTTTCGCCCCTTCCAGCTAAAGGACAGTTTACACAGTCCCCGATGTGTAGCCATCCAAGTATTCACAAATACAATTGCAAACAATTGAGTGAAGCATTCCCAATCTTTTATAATGCACTAGTTAATTCATTCAACCAACCAGAAAAATTCTGTGTTCACTTCAAAACTAAATTTTAGGCCATAAATCTAATTCCAAACTAAAATGTTGTCTCTGCTTATGAAGTTTTGTCTCCGTTCTACTTCAATTTCTTGCATTCAGTGGTCAACGATTTAATCTGCATTTGAGACTGTTTATGCTGTTAGGTAAATCTAAATCAACTTTCTGCCGTCGCTATCAATGTTGTATATGTTATCCTACTTAGGCCCTCAGGGTGCGTTTAATCATGTGTTGTAGGATAAATGTAGGTTCCCATGAGCATTACAGAAATTATACGGCTGCGGCAATCAGGCAGAACAGTAGCGTCTGATCACCCATGCATGTAGATTACAGAATCTATATTTTGTTTTCTTACAATTACAGCTCAAATGAGCCCACTCATGTACAGTGTAAAAACAAGACGGATGACTATGACTATGACTCAAGGTATGTGTGCCTCCACATTGTTGAAAATACCATGAATGCATAAGATATTCAATATTGGATGGGGGAGGAAAATGACTAACATCGAAGACCTCAGAGGAATTAACTCGAACGTCAAAACCGTTTTTTCAGGATTAGCATAATGGTCTTGTTATTCTTAATTGCGAATGGTTGGCCAGTTGTTATTCTTAATTGTGATTGGTTGGCCAATTATCATTCTTGAATCTGATTGGTTGGCCAATTGTTATTCTTAATTCTGAATGGTAGGCCAATTGTTATTCTCGAGTCTGATTGGTTCTTCTATTTTTGAGGTTCGCTGCTGCTTCATACATAGACATTGAGCTTGTGATTCACAAATTGAAGTTAAGTAAGGGGTTATTTTTCACCTGAAGTGAACTCTTCTCGAATAGCAAAAACTTACCCAGTGGCTTTTGAGTGTATACTTGACAGATCTTCAACCGTCAAATCCTTTTATCTTCCCTGTATACAGGGTGTCCCAAAAAATGCGCCAAGTTTGAGCGACTGCTGTGGAGGGGCTGCGACTTGAATTGTCTCGTCTTTGATACAGATGCATAGGATAGGCTTCAACTTAGCATTTTGAGACCATATTTGAGTCAATTTGACACATTGTTGCCACGGGGGGTCTACCTTGGAGGAAAACAACGGGGATGTGCCTGCCAAAAGAAAATTTCATGACCCTGTCCTGGAATAAATGTTTGAAAACATAGTACCTGTCCTGGATAATACAAGTGTCTTTTGTAAGTTACCTTAATTTTTGCATGTGAAATCTGACCTTTCCTGGGAAAAAGCTTTAATGAACATACCTGTGCCGGAATAAATGCACAAAAAGTATAATCCTGTCCTGGAATTTTCAACCGAGAATGGGGTCCTAGTGGCAGGCACATCCCTGGGTGCTTAATGTATTAAGTAGACATTAACTTATGGTTTGTTGCTAACTTGTGGCACAAGAACAGTCAAAGTTAGAAGATGCTCAAAACCAGCAGCCTTATTTTTCAGTATAGCGCTTTAAGATTAGGTTTTGAGTGTCAACATGGGGTACTGTTACCTTAATTTTCCTCTAGGATCTTTCTTTTGTATCTTTCCATCGAATCATGCAGGGATGGATCAGAGGTAGCAAATCTGAAGGTTACTGTTTCGAATTCCCGCCCTGGAAAACATGCTACATAAAGATAGGAGAGTCGCCAACTCTCTGTAATTCCAGGCTTAAGGAATCATGAGGTGTGGTCACATTGAGAAGAAGGACCAGAACATTGCTTCAATAAGCTTAGCTTCTCATAGCGTTCTTGTAAACTACCTTCGAATGTTAGGTAGAAGTAAACAAGCAAACAAAAACAAATAATGTCTACCACAAATCAAGTTTCCGACAAAGGGCAAAGCGTGTTGGCGAACCTTACAGAAAAAATACCAACTTGCAAAACAAGATTTCAAGGGATGGAAGGCTAATGTTTCCGGAAAAGCAGAAGCGAGGAATTTACATTTTTCAAGAACATTGGAATGTTTACTCCGTTAGCTCACTTTGGTATTTGCGAATCTCATCAAGACTGGTATGAATGATGTTAAATCCATTTACGCAAGGACGTTTGATAAAAGTCGGCAAATAAAGGTTAAATACCATGTCGTAAGTAAAAATAAACGGCTGATACCTATTAGTCTGTTTATCAATAGATAGGTAAATGGTTTAGGTATAGATATGAGGCATCCCATGTGCCAACATTTCCGGAATAGACGTTTTGGCTTTTTGGTAAATGGGCGTGAAACAAGCGATATTTTTTGGTAAATGGGGAATTTAGCAATGAAGATCGAAAACTGTTCATTCATTGAACTTCGAGTATTTCGAATTTTGCACGCGAAAGCCTGTTTCTAAGGAGCTAAATGGTCTATCGATGACAACAATAGACATATGACTTTTCATCCCTTGCTTCCCTACATTCTTTGATTGGCTGATATCACTTGGTCAATAGGGGCACATGATATTACCCTTAAAAGTGGGCCCCCTTTAGACCCGCGTAGAGTGGCTCCGTATTCAGTGGCGGACTGGCCCCCCTCAAAATCTTGCAAAAAGGGCCCCCTTTTTGCTGGAAAAGGGCCTAGTAGATCTGCATTCTTGAATAATGGACATCTCACTTCACATTCGAATCCTACCATGTCAGTGAACTTGTTCAAAGAAATGAATACAGTCGAGAGTGAAGATACGGTAAAGGCCCCATCCACTTCTGTCAAAAGATGGTTCTAGAGATTCTTTAAAAGAAAATAGTTGAGTTTTGAAAGTGTATGGTAAGACTCTCTAAAAAATGCTAGAAAATGACTGGGAGAATCGTTCTAAGCCAAAATAAGGCTGTCAGTTTCAAAAATTTTCCGGGAAAAACGTTGTCAAGGCCTCCACTTTGGGGGCACGCAAAAATTTGATTGCTGCAGCAATGAAAAAGCTTTTGCGCGAATATGTTTATAAGAGTGTTGATTGATAGAAAACTGCTATAATTTTGAAAATTTCAGCCAAAGAACAGACGTTTATTCACAAAATTTCCCTTTGGATTCATAAAACTACAGTTACACTTGCTAAAAATTTAATTTAAGCACCTCCAAACATGGGATTGGAAGAAGCGTTCTAAGCCAAAGTAGAGGGAATGTCCTCAGAGATTTCCCTGGAGACTTTGCCCCCAGACCCCTAATTTTCATACTCCATCACTCAGTGGCGTGGCCACGGGGGTATGGGAGGCAATTGCCCCCCCCCTCCACTTTTGTCGAAAGATGGCCCTCGAGATTCCTCTAAAACCGAGGAGAGAATAACTGGGTATAGGTTGGGTAAGAATTTTCCGAGAAATGTCAAATCTTCCATTTTAGAACTGGCAAGCATGATATTGGGAGATGCATTCTAAGCCAAAGTAAAGGATCTTTCTTAAAAATTTTCCTCGTGCTCTGATTCATAGGATAACTGTTACAAAACGATCAAGGTTTCCTTGTCGCTAATGGCAAGCATGATATTGGGAAATGCATTCTAAGCCAAAGTAAAGGGCGTGGCACCAAAAAATTGCCCCCCCCCCCCTCATTTCAGTTCCCCCCACTTCATTTACCCTGGCCACGCCGCTGCCATCAGTAAATTTTCCCTGGCCACACTGCTGGGCGAGGTTCGAGAAAGGGTTGCTCAACAGTTGTGAAACGAAAACATTACAGATCATCTGGCCACTGGCCCACAATACTCTCAAAAGGTCAGAGTTACTTTTATGAAGTAGAGACTACGTAAAGATTTTAATCATGCCATAATAAGGTATGAGCCTCATTTTCAAAGAAAGTGAATTTGGCTTTGCTATTGGTAAGAAATCGAGGAATTGCGACGAATTTTGTGCATGACCACACCCTCATGACGTAGGCCACACCCACTTAGGGCCCCATAACTCATCCATGGCCGGTGCAAAAATCAGAGCCAGTCCGCCACTGTCCGTATTCACCAATCAAATTGCTAGAATTTAGTTTTCAACCAATAAGGAGGCGCTATTTAGACAGTTGCTGTTGTTGCATACAATAAACTGTTGATACGGCCTAGAGTTTTCGTAGCTTCGATGGATCCATTTCGTTTCTACAGTGGAAAATTGATGCTTGAAAGGTATATATTTTGCGATTAGTAGGTCAGGAAAACATCATTCTTTGTACTAAAAAGTTTGCTTTTCAATGTTTAAGCACTTTAAATCTGACTTCGAAGCAATTTGGTTGAGTGTAAGAGAACTCCCGCTAGTTTAGGCCATTTTGAAAAGGGGGTCCACATTTTAAGAGCAATGTTATGAGTCCCTATTGACCAAGCGATATCAGCAAATCAAAGAACGCAGGGAAATAAGGGATGAAAAGTCATAAGTCTATCACAACAAATCAGCAGAAAATCGAATGAAACTTACAATTTTAGTATCTGAGTCTGGTTCCCTGAACTCATTTTCGATTAAGAGGACTGGGCTCCAAGGATGGAATCTCAAATGACGATGATCTTGACCCCTTGCTTTTCCTTCACAATTTAATGCCTTATCCTAACAAAACAAACGCATGTTTCTTCTCCGCAACATCGATGACTTGGAAGCAGTCTCCCTCTACCGGCCGCTAAACCTGTGTCCAGTCAAATGGATATCATTCCGTCAAACGTGATCACCTGTTTCTGAAATAGCTGATAAATGATGTCGGTTTAATCTCTAACGACGGTATATGTAGCTTTCAACTGATCCTATATACGCAGACAGTCATCGGTTCAAGTCCCATGAAAACCGTTTGCATTTCAAATAATGTTCTCTGCCGCTCTGATTTTAGGCCTGCTCTGTAGGATTCCGAGATTAAAAAATTCACAAAAACGTCCATAACTGTGGAATTATACGACCGATTTAAAGCAATTGAATTTTGCAATCTCAGTTCATATATTACCCAGACTACGGTAGCCAGATTTAAGGAATCTGATTAATATGAGGCAAACTACAGGCTTGCAAATGTTTTAATTTCCTTTTAATTACCTGGTAGTTCCATGTAATGCTCTCAGTGGGGGCAAGGTAAAATGTCCTTGGGCTGAGACACCAGACAAGGGTGGCCTGCTCGCTTTAAGCATGAGCCACTGGGGGCCTTTAGAGCAGACAATAAACAAGAAAAACATAGATTTGACAGCACTAAACTCACAATGCTTTCGCTAGCTACAATTCTCGCCTTGTCGCCAAATATATATCATTTAGCCTTCTCATCTTAATCACTTTTAGCGGGAACAAGGCAATAAACTTTAAACTAATGAGGATAAACTATTTATAAAACACTCAGAAAGCAGTGGAGGAGCAGGAGATTGATGAGATTGAATTGGAGCTTAGTAAGAGGAATAAAAGGACGCCGGCTATAACGAGATTCAGCAATTAGATGTGACGGATGTGGCCTAACTGACGGGACGATCAAGTCGATTTGGCGAGGATTATCCCTTTAGATTTCAATCACGTTATTCTTGACTCTCTCGTCTAATAAAATCTACGTAGACTGCATTTGGATTCACTTAACTTATAAACCAGTAAAACACAGCCAGACACTATCAGCTGCACGTTACGATAACCCGGTTTAGATAAACTGAAAATGAAAATTCATTTTATAAACAAAACGTGCGTCGTCGTGCACTGTCTCGGTATTTACGCAACGGAACGGTCCACCCAATCCGATCATTATATAGATATTTCTCACAAGGATCAAACGCATGGCTTTAAAGGTTACCAAATCTTGGGGGCGTCCTTTCAAAGCTAGCAAAATAAGACCGAGTTTATATTGTGCCGGTACGATTTAAATCCGCAACAAAGCTGTTACGGTTCAAGAGCGTTTACAGTGCTCTTGTTGGGGAGATGAGATCGCTTTGTCCGAGGAAACTTACGTGTCCCCCCGTGCAGTGGGTCAAAGCGCATGCGCCCGTCAGAGCTTCAACCCCAAAACACTACTGCGCATGAGCTCTAACCTACTGCACGGGGGGAAGCATGGGTTTCCTCGGGTGAAGCGTATCTCGTCTCCCCAACAAGCTCAAGAATAAGATGTTTATAGACAGAAGGAGCATAAGTGCTACAGATTAGCATGAGCAATGTAAAAGGGAGTCTGATCCGCTTACAATGTTGTTACTAATCTAATGTTGCACCGGTGCAATGTAAACGGGGTCTAGGGCTCGCGTTCTATAACGCACAGGGCTTGAGCCGAATTCAAATTTACGGCGTTTTTTTGGCACTTAGCAAATAAAGTTAACGTTTCATGGGACAAGCACCATCATGGGTGATAAGAAACGCGGTAGTTGTTCTTGCAAAAGTTTTCATTCCACACGGTGTCCTTATACCAATGACCGTTGTTGTTGTTGCATCAGGCTCAAATTTACTTGCGCAAAGGTATTGTGGCCTTCTCTGCGAAAAGTCTTCCATCAGCAAAATTGACAAAACAGCGTTTAAAATGATGAAGACTCTGGAAAACGCGACGTCATTTGATTTTGCGAAAAGTCAAACTCCGTCGTGCAAAACGAAATGATTGTTTTGATTCGTGTGTAAAATTGAAATCTGAAAACTGCCTGCTGTGAAATTTTGGATTCAAGGAACTCTAGCTGCAGTTTTTAGAGACACAGTGTATGCAGGACAAACGGGTGTATGCTCACTACATTTCATAATTCTATCAAATGGGCAAAAATTACTAGCCTCACTCAATAAGGACCCTAGTTACGCTCATCTCATTGAGTTGAATTGATGTTGTTGTTGTCGCTCCACTAGTTATAGCGTCCATCGTTCCATCAATAGCGATAACTTCGAACTTGTAATCAGTCTAAAAAATTACCTGTTCTGAAAAGCTTGCTTGCCACCACGGGAAATTGACATTTAACAAGATGTTTACACATGTCCTAACAAAAGCTTTGGGCCTAACATGATTCAGGCAGTTATTTTCTTAACAATGTAAGCTGAATCTCTATGAAAATTTGTTTATCCTATTTCAAAGTGAAGAAACAGAAACAGGCATTTTGAATCTGATTTAAAATAAACAAGATCATCAGAGCTACAAACTGTCTGTGGTCTGTGTTAAAAAATGAAATATTGCTAAATGACAAAAAAACTCAGACAATCAATTATGCAGCTTCGACTTTGTTCATCTCATTCCATCTGACTAAATAAACAAGGCGGGGCCTTCTTACTTATGTGTCTAGTGACATAATCATGCAAATGTTTTACATATTCATGTGACTTTTTATCATCAAAATATGGGCAGAGTCATGGAAGAACTCATGTTCGGAATACTATCAATGTACGTCTAGCAGATTTTCTCCAGAAGAGCCAGACTCCCGTCTAAGATCATTGGATGTTCTGCACCGTGTGATTTTAGGGTCATCATCCGTGATATTCTCTTTGTGAATATGCGCATGCCCTGAAGATTTTCGTCTTTTCTATTGATCAGCGAGCCAATCAGAGTTAACGTCTTTTCCACCGTGATTTCAAAAGGGGGCAGTTCGAAGTGTCTCGAACAATACCATACCGTATCTAGATACGGATATGACAGATGCTCTTACAACCGAAAAAATAAAAAAAAATCACGGTTTCTATTCTTGCAAATTGGTAGATCTTATCATTAAATCCACTCGCAGATAAGGGCATGCCCTTAAAGGATATTGACATGGTTAGCTATTGAAATTTGAAAGTCTACTTCTGAACCTGACAATTGTATTGAATTTCAATTTCAATGGCAAGGAAATTACAAACCACAATCAAACGCTGAATTCTCGTTCCCATACAAACACCTTACTACCATTTTCCCCATTATTGAGTCCAGAAGAAGAGTGATTTTACCAAACAAAATGTTCACATCTAATTTGGCCTTTGACTGATAGATTAACAACTTAGTTTTGAAGATCGGCCACACACATTTATTCCACTCTCCACCAAACGTTTTAACTTTTTTACTCAGCGGCTAGTCTCAGGGCATATTCTGCCATTGGCTTTGTTTACATTCTCGGCTTGACTTATCAGCTGTAGAAGTCCCTTTTGTTTGTAACTGCTGACCACTTTGTACTAGGCAGTACCTAATCTGCATTGTTTGCCTTTGCAACTTCCTGTCTCCTCTGCAAAATGCGCTTCGCTAACTTCGTATTACTCCTTCGTAGATGCGCTTCGTTAAGTTCCTATTCGTTTAGTTTTTGTTGCTTTATAAGTGGGCTCTCTGTGGTTTTACTCCGTAATCACGCCCAATTTTCCCAGTACGCCAGTGGCATCTCAACGACGACTGAACTGTCAAAACTGGACCAAAACTCATTTGAAAAATTTGCGACAGAAACTTCACAGATCTTGCAAAAACAACTCAAAAGGTCAGCGTCACGCTCAAATATATTCTATCGAATTTAAAAACTCATAACAGCAAAATAATCCAAATCAACTGTTTTAAGCGACGTAAGATAGAATCTGAACATCTACTCAAGTTCGTAAAGTAAAATAGTTTTAATCTTACTTCAAAGCAGGAATGGAATGATGGCTTTCCTTCTTGGATAATCTTTGAATTCTTTCTTGTAATTTCTGTGCTTGTTCTTCGCCCATATTGCCATTTGCACGAATCCGGCGAGAGTAAATAACCCAGCTAGAAAAATAACATAGAACAGGTTCTTAAAACAATGGGTGACGCAAAATGACAAATCAGTCAGGTAATGGCTACAATCAGAGGCATTCTCAATATTATTTATTTCATTTTGCAGCATCAATTTCCAACGCTTTATCATTTTCACCCATTCAGTACCACGCATGAATGGGAGAAAACTTTTCAATCAGCCGATTTTTTCGACTCAGAACTTGATAAAAATAGCCGTGCAAAGACAATAGGCTGTGACACGTGCCGCACCATATTTAGGTAATTATCAAAATCATCGGCTAGGATTTGATCGCAAGTGGCTTGAGTCACTTTGATATGCTTAGATTCCCTTTAATAAAGACTGATATCAGCTGAGTAAATAAAAGAATCCCTGCTTTAGATGGCCACTGCTCCCTGGATATCAAGACGACAATAATGGCAAAAAACCATTGAACGGAGGACATGTTTAAATCCATTTTGAAATATACCTGACTGAAATCGGCCACTCTTTTCTGAAATTATCAGGAATTTTCTCAAGAGAGCCCCATCAAGAAACCCCCAAAAGAGGCCTAAGGTTTCTGCCTTTTGTTGTGTAACAGTTTTAAAACAAAGTGTGAGCATACAAGAGTTTCATTTTGCGACAATGCAACAATGTTATACAGCAATGTTATGCACATGTTGTTCACGTGTTATCCTCTTGGGAGGATCAAATCGCCCAGAATGATGTTGTTATACTCACTGGGATAACACTTGCAAAAGCATGTAAAAGTCATTGCTGCAAGGCAAGAAATGTGGTCGTGATTTTAAACCTGTTTCAACGGTTTCATGAAGGGGCTTTCTTGAGAAAATCTCTCATAATTCCAGAGCGGAGTAGCTGATTTCAGTCAGGTAAATTTTAAGAGTTATTTCAACATGTCCACTATTGAGTAAATTACTTGGCAATATTTTTGCGTTGATATCCAAGTAGCCGTGGCCTTCAAACAGAGATTTTTTCACTCGCCCAGCACAAAAACACGGAATATCACACAGCTAAGCAAGGCAGATGTTGTAACGATTGCATTGCCTATTGCTCTGATTCAGAATAATAAGATTTATAAAATTCGAGAGGCAGATTTTTAGATCTTATCGCCTTTGTTTGGTTTAAATGCACACCTTCTTTCAAAACACTTTTCGCACACAGCACGAATCAGCTAGCTACGCAGATTTCAAGGTACATTTCACTGCCTGGTTTATTTACATTCACGGTTCGATCAATTGGCCATAGAAACATTTCGCCCGCAATCGCAAATAGCTTTGCAACTCCACGTATTGGCTTTTCAAGAAACAGATGAAATCGTAACAATATCTGTCCTTCTTCACTTAAAACTCAGAATGTTGGAGGAGGTGAAATTTATTGTAAGCAATACCTGTCAAAGATTGTGTCATTGTTGTAAAGAAGATCCAAGCACCAACCTGCAACAAATATTCATGAAACTGGCTGATTTTTCGTAGCTACCTATTGCATTACTACTAGAAAAGTTTCATTGAAAAATTTTGACACAGAGGGGGAGGGAGACATTTTCCAGGGCTGGCCCTGTCAAAATCGCAAATTCTCAAATCACAATTTTCGCGAAAAACAGTAGCAAAATCGCAGTATGTTGCAATTTGTCTTGCAGACTAGTGTCATTTGATGTATTTCATTATAACTCTCATGTTTTGATGGAAATTGTGCTCGAAATTTGACTTTATCACATTTGTCCTGATTTTGGCCAATTGTGCCACTTTTCTTGACCACACAAAGAAGAATGCTGACGTGAACAATAATGATGGCTAATTTTGAGTTAATCTTTAAATTTTTAATAAGTATATGCTTGGAGCTATTAGCACAACAAATTTGGTTGCTCTACCTAATACCAGTCAAGAGCTAGGTAGGGGGCGCCCCCCCCCCCGACCAAAATAGGACGTGTCCGATAGCCCAACCAATATAGGGTTAAGCTTTTCTTCTCTTCAATTTATTATATACATTTTCATTGATGTAAGTGGCTGTCGTAGTTGGAACTCCATGACATCAGGTCTTTCCAGCTTTGGCAGCCATATAATATTTACATGATCTTGCAACTTAGAGGCCCTTTACATGGAGACCCGACATGAAACTCATGCCGGCATGAACTCATGCCGACATGAAAATTTACTCTGTTTACATGAGAGCCGATATGAACTCATGCTGGCATGAACTCATGTCGCCATGAGACCCGACATGAAAATTTCCAAACACGCGGCGAAGGCGATTTGGTTTTCATATCGCCCGATACGAGAAAATTGTGTATACATGAGATTTTCATCCCATTTCCATGCTGACTTTTCATGCCGGCATGAAAAAGCGACATGAATTTTTCATGTCGCCCCAAATTGAAACTTTCATGTCGCCCCCACATCATGTAAACACAACAGTAGCTCAGACCAGCACCCGATATGAAAACTCGTGCCGGCATGAAACTCATGCCGGCATGAGTTTCATGTCGGGTCTCATGTAAAGGGCCTCTGAGTTGCTTCTATTTGTGATAAAAAGAAACATACCTCGTATGTGTAGTTAGGACATGACACAAACTCGAACATCCAAGAGAATGGGTTGCTGGTGGGGTATGGTATTCTTCGTTCTCTGGTTCCTTTTTGTGAAAGAAAGTCTCAGTTGTTAGAGATAACTAAAAAGCATATTATGCCAGGAAAGCGCTTTACGTACAGAGGAGGAATTCCATTGGATAAGGATTCACACATAACTACATATAGAATAAAATTAGATGGAAAATAAATCATTTTCAAGTAGCATTTTTAACAACATTATTCCGTCACAAAAAAGAGAGCTGCCTTTCTTTTTCTAGTTTTGATATTAAACAAATAATGATATCACATACCGAGACAGTAAGAAAATTCAAGGTTTGCAAGATCTTTGAATTAATGTCGCACAACGCTGTTATAAATTTTAAGAAAAGATACTAGGAAAAGTTTGAGATCTTGACACTTTTTAGAGAAAAATAATGTATTATTACAACCGTCTTGACTGATCAAAATAAAGTCGAAGCTTCAGTAAAACAAATCAAATCAAATGCTTTTGTAGGACAATTTTTTCCTATCTTAGATCTCTCTCGTAAACCTTACCGATAAAATATTGGTCAAGAAACGATTTACCTGGAGGTCTTAAATCTCGAAAAACGCAGTGTGAAACGAAGTTTCCATACTCGCAAAGCTGAAAAAATGAACAGTAAGACTTTCACGTAATATCGAAGAAAACAAACAAACAAACAAAACAAACAAACAAACAAAAAAACAAACAAACAGCTCCAAAGGAAATTGACCTCGAGCTTTAGCCGTTCTCCCATAATAATATTAAAACAAGCTGTAAAAGGTTACACTAAACAGGAGCATCAGGAGGAAGCGTATCTCACGATAAATTGGGTGGCAAAAACGACAACAAACGAAATTATGACTTTATACTTGATATTTCAAGTTCATTGACTAATCTGTTTCAAAAGATGAACAAATCTAGTGAAATTAATTCAGCGTTAGCCCAATTTGACAGTCCAAGCACCAAAATTCCGATTTAAATCATTAGTTAAATGAGCGTTTCGTTTCTATCCCAAGATCCATCACAAGCGTGTAAATAAAATATTAAGTCGTGATTTGGTTTGTCGTCCTTCTTGCCCTCCGAGTCAAAATGATCCAGATCGACAAAATTATGGAATAAAAATAGGGGAAAATGAAGTTTCGAAAGTATGCCAATTTTTTGCATCCCCAGAAAGCAAAAATTTTCAAAATAGGACAGTCCACTGATGAGAAATAAAATTGTTAAAGTTTGTCAAAATTTCAAGTAGTTGTTTACTTTAGAGTTTCCGGTGCAATGTAGCGTCTAGAGCCAACTTTAAAGTATCATAAATCAACCTAGAAAAAGCAATTCTAATGATTTTTGTTCGCGAAAGTAATGATACGTTTGGATGCCAAGCTACATTGCTCTGCCAAAAATTTCCCATCGTTTATGGAAAGAAATACGTTAGTACTAATTTTCTGAACAATGCAGATGTCCTTGAAATTGGTACATTCTGTTTTCGTTCCGTCTCACTTTCACATTTAACTGTAGGTTATTAATTAACTAATTAATTAACTAATTAATTAACTAACTAACTAATTAACTAACTAACTAACTAACTAACAAACTAGCTGTAGAAAGGTAAACTTACCATAAATCCAGCTAGTGATCCATATATCTGCAGGGAGCCAAACACTGTCGGATTCAAACATAGAGCAATCAATGGCACATCATGAAAACAGAAAATAAAGAAAGCTACATGTAGTTCAACTAGGAAACATGAAGGGAAACTGATGCCAACAACCAGAAAGCAGCAGTTGCAACTGTTCGGACATCTAATGAGAAAAAATGTTTGGATAATTTAATGCTCATGGGATGCATAGAAGGGGAGAAAAGCAGAGGGAGACCACAGATAACAAATCTGACGAGTTTGAGCACATGGATGGCAGAACGTGCACGAGAATAATAAAGAGGGAGCATGAAAGATCGCCCAAGAAAGAACATGAGAGCATGAAAGAACAAGAATTTCTGAAGAGAACAAAATAAAGGAAGCTGTGAAAGACATGATCGCCCACCTTTTGAAAGGACATGGCACATAACGAAAGAGAGACATGAAATTCTGAAGAAGATTTGCAAATACGCTACGTCTAATTTGTAACTTTTGCACAATTTAGAACCTCTTGGATTTGGAGGTCAAAAAAGTACCCATCCCACGCTTATTGATTGTAGATTGCTTTAATTTGCATTGCTCTTTTTATAATTGGAGTAGGATTTCACTCGTTGTTTAAATACACCTTCAATTAATCATATTTTTGCATGGCCCACTTGAAAAGCAGTCTTTCTTGACTGATTTGACTGTCAATCATGGTTAAAGAATTAGAAATGAAATGAATGAAATGGAACAACGAAGGAGTGGGATAGTAACCAAACTGAAATAAACGTCTAAATTCTAGAATCTTTGCAATGGAACAGGAAAGATTATGGACAGGAAACGAATTTAAGACAAATAATGGGTAAAAGCAAAATGGCCTTTTAATTGATACACCCTGAAAAATCTTAATCTGTATCTCCTTTAGATGTCATTATCTGTACCTTTGAACATCCTTCTTTTTAAAATTCTCTTTTTTTCATTTTATTCTTAATCATAGCAAAAAGAAATGCTGTAGATTAAGAATTCTTTTTCAAATGAAATTGAAACTTCATAAAGCCAGGTAAAATGAAAATGCAGGCAAAAACATAGAGATGGTGTTCTTGAGAAATTGAAATAATGCTAGCCTGCGTGTAGACTCAACACTGTCGCTGAGGAATATTTGAGGCTGCACACAGGCAAAATAACGACGACTTACTTGCTGGAGTGTAAAGGGGATGATTGACGAAGTACGACACCAGGCATGTGAATCCCCTGAAAAAAAAGGAAATTCTCACTCTTGTATCATAAATACCGGGTGTCCCAAAATGATGTATTAACGCTTGATTGCTTACATGTCCATAACCAATGAACCGATTTTCAAAAACTTTGTTTTATTTCATTGCCTAAAGGCAAAATTGTATTCGAAGATGTTGGTTCTGGCTTTACGACGATGCTTTAATGTCGAAAAGAAGATTGATAAACCTGCTCAAATTTAAGCCTTAGATGGCATGCGAAAGAAACGGTCTATTTTTCCAGTCAACATTTTAGATGTGATACAAAAGGCTGAACTCGCATTAGTATTCTCTAAATCATGCACCCATCTGAATTCAGTATAAACTGAATTCGCATTCTCTGAACGACATATAAGTTGAGCCTTTTGTATCACATCTAAAATGTTGGCTGGAAAAGTAGGCCGTTTCTCTTTCATGCCATGTAAGGCTTGAATTTGAGCAGGTTTAGCGATTTTCTTTTCGACATGAAAACATCCGCGTAAATCCAAAACCAACATCGTCGAACATAATTTAGCCTTTCAGCAATCGGATAAAATAAACTTTTGAAAATCGGTTCATTCGTTATGGACATATCAGCAATCAAACGATAATACATCATTTTGGGACACCCGGTATATCATAATATGTAAATAAATACAAAGAAAATGAAATCTGCAAAAGCTTAAAGGTGATGCGAAGAGAAAATTTTTGATGAAAATGAGTAGCACCATTGCGTTGAATGATAAAAAATGCCGTTGAAATTTTTTTGATATTTCATTTCATTTTCGAGTTTTCTACTCCCTATAAAAATACTGATAAAATGCCTGAAGTGTTGTTGAAATAGCTAGTCAATTTGTTGAAATTGTTGAAATTGTTGAAATAGTACCGCGTACAAGCAACTTTGCTATCACACGGTTAGTTGAACCTTCCAAATGCAGAATCAGTTTCGATAATCTTGTATGGTAATGTAAGGTTACCTTTTGAATCAAATAAAACAATCATTGAAGCAACACTAAAGTTCATTAAATCATCAAAGAGATTTGTCTTGAATCATTCAGTGAAATTTCCTCTCCTCCTCCCACCCTTGTATCATTATATTTCTTTTCGTAGCTTGCGTATGCTGCAATAGTCTGATTAGTTTATTGTTTCCATATACATTTTTTTATGTTAATTGTTAAAGCCACCGGGTTGCAATGTACTCTCATTCTTCTTGTGGTATCGTCTTGTAACTATGTTCTGTTATTGTAAAATTTTAGATTGACATATACAATGCCTATTAAATATATATTAAAGCAAAATAGTTAATTTTGGAGGCTGTTAGCTTTTCCCCGTCATTGCAACTGAACGATTTTGCTGCACAATTGCCTTTGTTATTTTCTATACATAAAGAATTGAATGGATAGGTGTCAAGCAAATATTCTGACTCAAAAGTGGCTTTTTCTTCAGCAACTGCATGACTACCAGTAGTAAACACGAGACCGCTCATTTCAGGTGAATGCAGACTGTCCAAATAAAACACAAAAATCTGACCGTTTCAGATTCCAGATGAATGCTTTGAATCATGACCTCCATGGATCATTCAATTCAATTCAATACGAACAAAAATGCATAAACAATATCTACGCAAACGATGCCTGTATTCTTGACAAAACGTGATTCTCCGCATCATAGACAAGTTCTGCAACTCGTTTTGTCACCAATGATAGTCGCCGACAACAGCTTGGATCGTTTGCAGAGTTTCAAATATTTCTTGGAATATCGCAAGTAACAGATACAAGATTAACCTTTCATAAGTCAACGAGTCGAGTAAATTTCAAAGTTTATTAAACTTCAATATCAAATCTCAATAAAATTTGCACAGTTAGGAAAACATTGCCAAAGCCATCACTGAACTTAAAAATTGGTTTCAACGTTGTAACAAAAAGAGTTAATAACTTACCAGTAGTACACTGAATTCTGAAATTGAGAAATAAAAAAGTTAACATTCGAAAATTGGGATCAAATTCAGCTTGCCATAGAAAAACTTTTAGTTAATTCACAAAATGTAGATATAAAAAGTTTCAATGTGAATGGATTTTCTGAAGATTTTAAATTTACGCACAGCGTAAAATTTTCTTAAATAGCGCCGTTATATTTTCTGGCATAATTTAATTTGAAGGAAGTCATAAGGAAACATCTGAAATAAGTTTGACTATTAAGATCTTTTGAAACTTCAGTACCAAGCAACCGCCGACTTCCTTAATGTAACTGTTCTGTTTCTTTTTAAGTTCTTTTTCACATTAGATGCCAGGCATATTTTATGTCTGCAAACGAACAAGAGCTGCGCTCGTGAAATTTTAATTTCATCGCAAACCAGACCTGACATCTAATGTTAGACAGAATCTAACATAGTATCCATTAGGTTTTAATCGTTCGTAGTATACCTAGTTGTATGTAGTTTAACGTTGCGTATCTTTTTTAATGGCCATGGGGTAGTCGTTGTCTTTCGCTCCCCTTGGCACCGTCCCTGTAGTAATATATTACAAAGGTATAGTAAGTAATTAAGAAGGTATAGTAGAGTGCATTTTTGATAAACAGACCAACGAATAATAAAATTTCACAAAAATTATTTATAGGCTGATCAAGCTTGTTCTGAGTTGATTTTAATGAAACTAATACAGGCTGTCCCCCAAAGGAACATTCGACTTTCGATTAAATCTTAGAAAATAACGATATTATGAAGGGGCTCCATGGCGAAGGGTCTGCGCGCAAGAGCTTTGAAATTAAGGAGAAAATAGCATGAGGCCATGGTTTGTTTCGTTTCTCGTTTATTTTAGAGCAAACTTTAAGCTTATGGATAATTTCAGGAATTACGTTGAGCAAAGTTTGAAAACAACTCAATCTCTTATCTATTAAGTTTTCATTTAATGTTTTTTGGATACTTGCATTCTTAAGCACATTTTGACAATGGTTACAAGAATTAAACTACTTTCGAAGTCTTATTTGGTTCACTCTGATATCAACATGACATGAGGTGTGGCATTAGATAACCTTCTTTTATCTCGATTTTGGAGCTTTTTGTATCATAAGTAGTTTAGGGGTCTCTTGTTTCAGCTTTCGCAATAACATGATCTTTAAGAGCTCGTAAGTCAGTGAATTTTCAACGTACTTGCAAGATTCTGGTGTCTAAAATTAATTCAAAATCTTAGGGACCAGGTTATCGTCCCATGGAGGCCGTACATCTTATCGTTTTTTTTTTCTCAATATTTAATCAAAAGCTGAACATTTCTTTTGGGATGATCTGCATTCAGTCCTTTATTTCTAAGTGGGCTGGCTGGAAGGATTTCTAGCTTTTTCTAGCTTATTTAGGTCCACTATGCATTCCACATCCAGGCATGGGACACCCCATTTCAACGTCCCTTCTGAAGGAAGGCGAAGTGAGTTGCTTGGTCACGCATCCGAAAGGTCACTCGTCCCAGTTTTGACTTCACACCTCAGTTACCTGACGGAGACTGTAGAAGCCAATCGGCCACTCACTTCACATATCAATTTTAAGAGATGGCAAATATCAAAATCAACATACCTTGAAGATATTTCTGATAGGCATCGTGTTATGGGAAAATCTATGAATGAACACTGTTTCAAGTAACCTCTTTGCATAATGTAAGCACCAACATGCACATGCAATGCTGAAAAAAGAAACATTTGACAGTCAAAGCGGACGAAGCTTACCATCTGTTTTCAATTTTCAAAATAGAATCGTATCTTAATTCAATTTTGTTTTCTTTGCACGAAAAATCTTTGAACATTCGTTGTGATTTTTAGCAGGAAGGAGCTCCTACTGTATACCATATAATGGCTGCGCCATCCAACAGAGGCAATATTCGAATAAAATGGAACCAATAACATAAGCCATATTCGAATAATTATCCAATCATAAGGATCTATGTTCACATAATTTTCGAATCATCATCATCATCACAATAAATCAATCAATCAATCAAAATATTTTTCAATGTGTCAAAATATTTAGCTTGCAGGCCAATTGGGGACACTTGGCTATCATCATTTCTTTATTTATTAAGTAGGCAAAAAAACAATCGCTAAAATTACATCTAATTAAGGCCTATATATTCATATATTCTGCACTTTATCTAATTTACATGGTACGCTTCTTGCGCTTTGATGTAATACGAGTCATGCATCCAATTCTACAAGGCTACTGAATTAGCTTGGGAAATATTATCAAGGACAACAGCATTCGAATTGGCAGAACTTAGACATCATGTCTGAAAAACCAATTTTAGATTAAAATGACAAGACTCTCTCTGAACTGATTTTCACTCGATAGGTGTAATCGATGTTGTTCTTAGTGCAACATAAATTTCATCAAAATCCACAGGGCATCAGTTTCGATATTTTTCAATATTTTTCTTGTTTCTTAATATTGAAATAAAAATATTGAAAAACATCTAAACTGATGCCCCTGTGCAAAATCTTACGTTTAGAAAATTTTTCAGAATTTTTTTACTTTGAGTGTTACTTTTTTGGCCTATCCGTTATTACTGAGTCACAAAAGCCAAGGTATTTAATTTTTCAAGGAAAATGTCATGGTTGATCGTGTTGAACGCTTTTTGTACATTGATTAATATCATGCCCGCAAACATACTATTTTCAAATCCTTGTATGATTTTGTCACTTAGATGCGATAAATATATTTCTATAGAGTGGTAAGGACAAAAGCTAGAATTTCATTTTTATCCAGGTATCCTTGTATCTGCTTGGGTAAAGAGTTTTCAATTACTTTCAAAACCTGTCGCAAAAGTGAAATTGGTCGACAATTTTTTGGATCATCTTTGCGCCTTCCTTTTTAAAAAGCGGCTTCAATTTGGCTTGTTTACAGTCAAAGGGAACGCATGCTAGGGAATTTGAAAGATTGCATAGCCCTTTAACTGGCGTTGCTATAATGGATGCACATCCTTGAGGAATTTCCCAACAAGATAATCAGCTCAGTTCATTTCAGTTTAATTTCAAGATTCCACTACATACAAAAGTCTTTCGAAAATACATACAATAAACTAGAATAACAAATTATAACAGATGACACAAAAATAAATGGCAAATATTTCAATAGGAGAACATAGAATTTCATATGGAGGGGAGCTTCTTTAGGAGGAGCTCTGTCAGTAGGTAGACTAATCGAGGAGAGAGCACCCCCTAAGCTAATAACTTATCATTCAAATTATGAAATATTTGAGTGTTTAGCAGACCAATGTAAGGAAAAGTTATATTATCACGTATTCAGGACTGGTACTTGGTGGAGAAAGATACAATATCAGATCCTGCCACTTTTGAAGGATTTATTCCATCCATAAAGTTGAAGACATTATCATGCTTTGTATGGAGATGTGTGAATTTTTCGTTTGAGGATATCCTTTTTGACAGCTCTCAGTCATGGTTTGTAGATTCCAATAATTTTTGTAGATTCAAGGATCTACATGATGGGATTGGTTATTTTTTTATCCCAAACTTTCGTTGAACTTTAAAGATTCTACTTCATGCAATTTTCACAATTCTCTACAAAATACTGGATAATTTATACTTACTTAACGGCTGGTGCAGTACTTTGTAAACTAGCTCCTTCTCCATAAATGCAAGATGGTCTCAGGTAGAAAATGGGATAAATCAGCATAGGTCCAGCATACTCAGTCAGAAATACTGTGGTCCAAGCAACTTGGGGTCCTACAAAACAAAAAAGCCAATGATTGCCTTACTGATTATGTGAAGGTGAAGTTGCAGCTTTTGGTGCCAAGCACTGGGCTAATTGAGACCCCATTTTATGATGATATGACGTGTTGGTAAAGTTTGAGCCCCATCAGCCTGAACAATATGGCTGCAAAGTCAGTAGATTACAACACTAAGCCACAACAACACCTTCAATTTTCAATTGACTGCCTTTACCATAATAATCCTGAAGAGACTACCATCTGGGGCTAAAAAGTGTATCAACTCTGATCAAAACTCGCATCACACAAAAGTTATGCAGTCAATTTCATTCTTGTATCATTGAGGCTTCTGCCTAAGTTCTGAGCGTTTAGTCTCAAAGTTCAGATTGGGTTATTTTCCTTGATATGCAAAAAATCATTTTTGTTAAGTGCTTTTAAAACAGCAAAAAATACTGAGCTTGATGTAATACAGACTTTGATGCAAAACGTATTCAGATGCCTCAAAATAACTGTAGAGCAAAGGAATGAATCATATCATTAGGGTAAGGGTTTAGAATATCTCAAATTGGTTGAATGAGTTTTCACTGAGCTCTAAAATACTGAATACATTCTTTATTTAGCTCGCTTTATTCATATTCCTTATTTATACAAGTAAAAGGACTAAATGTAGTGATATGCACTGTATTAGAGAAGTTTCTCCTGGAATGTGAAGTAAATGGTAAGCCATTTACGAAAAAAATTAATATGACAATGCACATGTACAAAGAGATCATAAAATTTAATTGATACATCAAATGACATAAAGCATGCACAAACACATTGTTTCTACCTTTCATGGAAGCAATCTTTCTGATTATTAATTCACACAAAGAATGTTGCATAAAGTTGCATTCATGATTCACTTGGAAATAGACCATTTAGGTATTCCACATACAAGTCCAAATGGTATAATACTTTGATACATTTTGTGGACATTTTGAATGTAACAACAGTGATAGAGGCCCTAACACCACTCAATCAAACCTTTCATATGAAAATGTAAAAACATATCGCTGGATTCAGACTCTTTCGTAGAAAAGCTCAAATGTCAATTCATTGCTTGTGAAAGTGTAAAGAAATAAGTCAGACATACCCAAATCTTTGAAATAAATTTTGCCGTTTGGGTTGTCAAGTCCCAATGCAGCAAGAGTTTCATCATCTCTTAAAGCCTTTCCACCTGCAAGTAATGATATATATACAAGTTTTAATTAAAAAAAGAAAGGATGGATACTTTACTCAGAAACTTTCCAGAGAAGATAACTGAATACTGATTGAATTCAAAACACCAGAGGCAATAAATATATACACATTTGTGTGTACATTTTATTGTTGACGGATAGAGTATTGTGAGACCAAGTTTTGAACTCAGGACTTAAGAGAAAACAAAATATATAATGTTGTACTTACGAGGCTCAAGTTTGAATGATTGTCTGTCAACATAGTACTTCTTGACTAAAGGCAAAATAAAATTATAAATCATTTTATCAGCTTACATAAGCAAGCTTGCCACTGTGTATCAAAATAGATCTCTCAGTTAAATTAAATCTTTGAAGGCAGCATAAAGTTGAAGAATATCAAATTCCTTCAAGTTTGTTAACTTGCCACCTAGGATTAGAAAATCATTTTTTGTGAAAATTCTATGGAACATAACAGATAAATTTGTAAGCAATATATCCTATGCATCATCATCTGGGTGGAGCATCACGTCTAAATAAATAGAATATTTTTATCATGCCATATAGACATTAAGCGTGAAAACATTTGATGAATAAATTTCCGACAAAATATTTTTGGACAAAAATTTTCAGGCATTTTGTCAGAAAATTTTTGAAGTTTTTCCAAGCATGAAAAATGGTCAATTTACAGCTTTTAAAGTCCTTTCATCATTAAAACATTATAGTTTTATCGATTGTGTTTCATGTTCAGTTTTCAAAGAGATCCTTGTCAGAAATTTTGATTTACAATCATTGAGGATGATGAGAATGATTGATTAAGGTTACTGTAACTGTTCAGACGACAAATTTTCGATTTTTCGTTTTTGTCATAATCTGATGGTACAAGTATTTGAGGACTGTTTAAACCAACTCACTTCCAGAAATAGTCACAATTACTTAGAAATTTGAGCATTTTAAAAGGAGCAATCATGTTTCTCAAAAATTGCGGGAATATACATTAGGGGATTAAAGTAAACTCACTTGACCTTGCAGCTATGTTCATGACATCCCGTGCTGCTATGTTATTGATATAATGCTTTACCAATACCGCACTTAAGCCTCATTGCTTGACCTTTCATGCATAATCGTATTTCCCGCAATTTTTGCTTCATTTTGATAAAAGCCTGATTTCTCGAAACAGGATTCCGGAGTACTGGTGGGTAAAAAAAAATCTTTGTGTACCCAACAGGCCAATCGAGTCGCTTGAAACTTGGCACACAGGGTCACAGAGCATATAACTACGAAACCGTGTCAGCGATTTGTGATAGATCCACTGGTCCGATTTTTACAAGGGTCTGAGAGTTAAAAAAGACATTTAAGACATTTACATTTATTTAAAATGATATCATTTCAAGAAAATACCTTTTATCAAAAATTTGTGACACGGTTTTGCAGTTCAGGGCCTTAAGTCTTTGGTAAATAGATAGTCGTGGTCCAACGATTATCATTGGGGTACACAAAGATTTTTTCGCAAGGGTGGTCGATTTTGCCTTAAATCTAGAATAAAACATTCGTGATTGTATTGAATCAACTGAATATATTTTTATGATATTCTACGTTTATTTCTGCGTCGAATGATGCATAAGTTTGTTTGGTATATTTTGACGAACGACCGTGGTAAACGGAGTTTCTTAATCGCCGCCTGAACGGTTACAGTAACCTTAAGTGAATTTTGTTCAAAATATATACTACAATTCCTTTTCTATGAAAAATGTTTTGAGAGCAAGACACCCAAGCTTTTAGGTGGAATACTATCATTCAACTTTGTTGACTGTAAAATTTTTGACATTAAATATTTCAGACCACATAAACATTTGAAAACGAAGAAAATTTGACGCTTTAAATGTCCAAAAATATTAACATCCATAATTTTTTGCAATGATGTACAGTAAACACTAATGAAAATTCTTCACTAAATTTTCAGCTTGACAGTATGAAGAATGATACCTGTTTTGCTAAGTTCTTCTTTTACATCTTGTATGGTGGAATTTGATGACAGCTAAAATAGAAAAAATGCAGCATCAAACCACATAGTTTATGGACTTAAGATATTTCAAAAAAGCTGACTGGAACTTTTTCATCACAAAGCTATCTAATAACAATGCATATTCAAACTTGATACATTTTAAATTGTATATTTTTATGTCATATTTTAATTCAAATATTTCACATTTCAAAACTCTTTAATATTACAAAATATTCTTATATTCATTATTATTATCGTATTCAAATATTTCATGAATTGAAAAATATATTGAATGAATGGTTACAAGAATGAATCATGATTCTTTGCAAGTGTGTTGCCTTGTATAAAACTATCAATCAATAACCAGACACTGATTTTAACATACATTACAGGCCTTATGGTGCACATTAACATGATGAGGAGAATTCTCAAGAAGTCTTGAGTCATATAAAAGACTGTAAACCGTTTAAAAACAAGAATTCTTAAGAATACACCGCTTCAATTAAGCAGCTTCATTTTGGAAACTTGTCCAAAGTTCTTCCTATTGTTCATATGAAAATGTTGAGCCCAGATTCGGATTTACCACCCAAACTTTAGTCTATTTATGTAATTTTACACTGCTGGCGACTGTGATGTTACTTTTATGACAATGTAAAGTTTAAAGATTAATGAGGGATTTGCGATATAACACAAAATTCCTTTGCAAAACACTTCTATTTTTGTCATTTGCGGGCACTTGCACGTGACATCTAATTTGAGACAGACTATAGTACAGAATAATTAGACATACATTATCCAATGTGACCATTGGCTGTCTATTGGACGCTCTGAAGACTTCAAGCTGCAGTAGAACAGAAATTACATCATTAGAAAATATTCAGTTTCATCGATTGCGCTAAGATAGGGACAAGAACTTTCTACCATGATGTTTGCATCACATTGAATTTTCATCAATGTGATTGGCTGATTTCTTCAATACTGTAAAGGATCTTTGTAAAAACTTTTGCAATGACATCTGTGAGCTTAATCCTCTATTTGTGAGCAATGAGGGGGGTGTGCCGCCATGAAATCATCTTAAACCAGCCCTTCAGATCATCAGAGAATTTCCATCCAAAAGTTGCTGATTGAGTAGTCATTGCTGGTATGCATTGATCTTCCGACTTAACACTCCCTTGACATACTGTTCTAATTTGATTTTGGATACATTACATTAGTCACGTATTATCAATGCCATACCAATTTGTCTCTTTGGTAAAAGATACTCCTTTCTTTTCTTCGAAAAAGAGACCCTTTCTGGTGGAAAAGGGGCCCTTTTCACCGGAGTTTTTCAAGAGGGGCTCATTCATGGGGAAGCGTTATCACCCACCAGTCTGCAGAGTATGGCACTTTTCGACGAGATCTCCGGTGTGCAACAAGAAATTTCTTTTGTTCTCTATTGTCTAATTTGAATAGCCTATTGAAAATCTCCAGTGTGCAAGTGCCATACTCTGCACACCTGATCACCCACACAAGCAAGAATTATTCGTTCCTCTTTTTTTTGCAGGTTTAACTTTTTAACTTTTTATGTTGAATGTTCTTTTCGTTCAACCACAATTCAGCATGAAACAATAACTCGCCAAAATTAAGATAGGAATAGCGGCATTTTTGATAAATATCATTTACAACTTATGACTCCTAATAAGCATAGGAATCATTCGTCGTACATAGCCGATTGCTCGTGGCCCATGGTCGAAACCGCCAAAGCCTCATTTTCAAGGACCAATCAGACGGCTAAAAAGCGAGGGAGACAAAAGAAACCCGTGAAGATTTTCCTAAATTTTACCTACCTTCATAAAACGCAGCCAGGACAAAAAACTGCTTGAGATTTCCCGAATTTTTTTAAAGCTATCTACTCTCCAGATGTTTGGGAGTAAAAGTTTGGATGCCGGTTAAAATATCTCCAGGATTGGTGGAGTTATGGCCACAAACAAACCGACAAGGCACTGAACCTTGAACAATAGAGATTCTGGCTGGGAGACAATAGTAATAACAATAGTGATTGTTGTAAGAACGACCCGAAAACGCCACAATCTGTGTTTTCAATTGTTCTTGCTATTGTCTTTCGCTAAATTTTCTTTTATTGAAGATTCAATGCCTCTACGGTTTCTATGTGAATTGAAAAAGTCTACAAAGGCTTGTTCGCGAGTTTCAAGTCATGTGGCAATACTCTAGGGAAGTTTCTGTATTGTACTACTTTTTATATTCATGGCAAAAGTTTGCTCGTTGCGAAACAACTTATAAAATTCAAAAGAGGTTTTATCAAGAGGCTTTATCACCTGACTTGAAGTGGCGTAAACAGGTCTTGACAAGCCTTCGCCGATTTTGTCTATCGGAGAGGCAATAATTCGGCCAATCCTGCAGATATTTTAACCGGCATCCAAACTTTTACTCCCAAAAATCTGGAGAGTAGATTGCTTTAAAAAAATTCGGGAAATCTCGAGCAGTTTTTTGTCCTGGTTGCGTTTTATGAAGGTAGGTAAAATTTAAGAAAATCTTCACGGGTTTCTTTTGTCTCCTTTGCTTTTTAGCCGTCTGATTGGTGCGTGAAAATGAGGCTTTGGCGGTTTCGACCATGGGCCACGAGCAATCGGCTATGTACGACGAATGATTCCTATGCTCTCCTAATAAGGGCCTAAACTTATAGTTTTTGGAACCAGCCAGCCTCTCCTCGTGCGTGGGCCTTTTTTTGGCCTAAAAACATTTCAGTTTTCGGCATCAAATTTGCACTGTTCGAACCAACTATACCTTCATATTGATACTTCTTTCTTTGCCAAAAACGACTTGTTATGCAAAGGGCTGTATCTTGGAGCTTTTATCAGGGTGAATCTTGAAAAATGACCGCCAAGTCATGCCAGCACAGCAGAACAACCACCACCGAACTTTGAACTTCTGGCGGGATTGTCTTGCCTCGTTTGGAAACTTTATAATGAATTGGATTGTGCGAAAGTGAGATTTTACGCAATGGCGGCAAAGTTGGGATTTGGAGCGAGAACATGTTTTGAAAGTTTGTCAAGAGAATCTGGCTTGATAGTCATTGCTAAATCTCTCGCTGCACTAAGAACTATTCGCTCATTACACACTGCAAGAGATGTTTGCAGCAGAAACGCCTTTACCAGTTCAAAAAGAGACAATTTTTGCCGTAAAAGTAAAGGTTGTTTTGCTGGCTTAGGCCGGCCTAGGCCAGCAGGAGCAAAATGGTGCACTAGAGGAAGTGCTGTGCCACTTGTTAGCAACCAGCATTGTCCTTTACTTTCTACAAGAACTTTGACTACGGATAGAGCTGAAGAATTGATGACTTTCCACCAGAATGAACAGTGCACAGCTGATGAACTTGATAATTTTAAACAACTGTTGCTGAAAGATTTCATTCTTGTTGAGGATTTTGTTTCTGAAAATGAAGAAAATTTGCTCCTGCAAGAAGTTGAGAAAGCATTGAAAAGGCTGAAATATGAATATGACCATTGGGATGGAGTAAGAGACGTGTTATTCTCCATGTCATTATGTCTATCTCACATCCTCAAAACACTGATTCACGCCAAGGAAAAGTTAAAAAATCAACTAAACTTAAATTCAAAATCTTAGATTCAAGGTACAACACTTACTCACGTCAGCTTTCATACCATTTTCTTCTCTCTATCAGGTCATCTATGGTTACAGAGAAATTGAGAAATCAAGATGGACGCCAGATTGCAGCAATATTGTCCAAAGAATAAAAGAGACAGCATTTGATAGCAAGGCTACAATGCTGCCAGCAGTCCATGTTTTAGACCTATCAAAAGATGGGTTAGTATAGCTAGAATTGTTTCCAATGAATTCTTCGACCTTTGGAGTGCACTTTGTATTTTGGGTACTGGGAAGTGCTTCCCAGAACTGTACGGGGTGAGTAAAAAGGTTGAAATGTTTGGAAGGCTGTGGAATAAATAGTTTGTGGCCAATATTCAAAATTAAAATGTTGATCTAACAATCAAAAGCTAATTTAGATGTGAAAATTGTAAAAATAATAGAACTAAAAATGTAAAAATAAGGAAACTGCTGGTATAGGTTTTGTACTTGACCTAAAAGATCAGTGACATTACCAAACAAAATCATCACAACTAATCTAGCCTTTGAACGATAGATTGATATTTTACTTTTGAATATGGGCCACAATTTTTTATTCCATAACCTGCTGAAAGTTTTAACTTTGCATTTTACTCACCACTGTTTTCATGATTTTGATACATACTGTAACGCTGTATAGATTAATTGTGATTTTGGTAGAAATGAAAGATATCAGCTTTCACGATGTTGATGTAAGGAACAGGTATCCATTTTTATCTTGTGAGTTTCGTATAAGATCCTTGTCACGAATAAATGAGCTATTTATTTTTAACTTGGTTCAGGTACATATTTCTGAAAAATTGAAAGCAGTCAGTGATACATTTTTGAAAACTTGATGTCAAGAACACTGTGTTTTTAAGGCTTTTGTGGCACAATCCCAACTAAAATTTAGTCAAAAGTCCCACCCATGTCTTCATAATGTACGTCATATGAATTTCAGAAATTTCTTTAAAGTTTTCCAACACCTGACTGCAATACTTAAACATGTTTTCTGTAAAACTATCAAAAATAAGTTACAACACATTTCAATTTTGTCTTTGCAGGTATATCACACCACATGTTGATAGCAAGGTAAAGAAAATATTCTTTTATAAAATAGCTTAGGATAGCACACACAGCCAGATTTATGCACACAATTTTAATTCAAAACTCATGAAGGTTTATTTTCAGCCTAAGGATGCAGGCCTTTTACATTTATAACATTGTATATTGTGTGAATTTTTGAGAATTTCTTTCCCAAAGAATTTCAAAAGTTCTTCAAATTCTGATGGGGGTATATAAAGGCTCTTTGAGAGAATTTTCAAGAACTGCAAATTTTCTTAAGAACTCTAGGGAGAAGAAAATTTTAATCATACAAGGCCTGTAATGGAAATACAGACATTTTTTATTGATACTTGGTTGTTTTTGTTTGTCACACATCAACAATTCTAGCAGTGCCAAACATGGATCATTCTATTCTGGCACGACCAGTATCGGGTTTGAAAAATGGTGGTCCTGGAGTACTCAATGGATTTGAAATTTGAATGAATCAATTTTTGCTTCATATTAGAAGAACTGAAGTAGTTTGTGATTGGTCTCATTGTTACGAGCAAAGAAACATATACAGATAAATTCGATTTTACAAAACTTCGTTTGTTGTGAAATGGCTGAAAACGAGCCAAACACACTCAATGAAATTATTCAGAGAACAGGGCACAAGGGCGTTTGATCTCTCTCTCAAGTTATAAAATGAATTCTCAACGATTTTAGATCTTATGGCAATGCATGTGCAGACGACATTCGATACCCGTGAAAAACTGTACTTTTGTATTGTTCAGTATGAGAGCGTCTTTACAAATTCATCAAGTGTTTTAGGCCCCTTTTCTGGCATTTTGCAAACAAGGATTTTCGTATAGTCGAGTTTTCCTATCTTATTTGTACTAATAAAAACACGAGAAAAATTACAAAACATTTCGGTCTTTTGCTACAATCCATCCAATCTAGGTGCTGCAATTTTTGAAACGTCTGAAGTTTTTTTGGTGCAACAACCATTATGATTTTTAGATTCAAAATAACATTTGAATATCTTTTGTGTTATTAACACAAAAGATATTCAAATGTTATTTTTTACTTCTTTCTTCCAAGTTTTGTGGCAGGCGAATAGCAGGACTCAGTCTTCTTTCGACTGCAGTCATGAGATTAAAGCCTGAAAATGGTGGAAATGCATTTGTTGATATCCTACTGCAACCAAGATCATTGTACATCATGAGGTATTACATTGTTTCCCTGTATTTTTCGATCACAACTAAACATATAGAAATAGTCGTTGAATAACGGACTCATCGTGATATGCCCACAAACGCAACACCAGAGACGGTAATCTGTGGAGAAAACTGTTAACTTCTGTAAAATAATAACAACCAAATTAAGCTGTGACCATGGAGAAAACTGTTAAAGCCTGCAAGAGAAACAACGAATTCACTTGAAACCCTGAAAGGAGGGAAAATGAGTTAATAGCTGCAATAAAGAGCAACATTGAATAACCAAAAACGCGTTTCATTGCACACTCATCAGTTTGGTTCGTGCGAAGAACAAATTAACAATACAAAAAAAATCGATTTAACTTGATTTAACATCAGACGAACGAAAGAAAATCGAAAACTATATCTAATTAAACATGTTCTAAATGGCTGCAATACCAAGAAAGGACATGATGTCATAGAGTTTCAACTACGACAGCCACTTACATCAATGAAACAATATATGCTTTTAGATTTAAGAAACAAACAACTCAGCTGGCATCTCAGAAAGGAGACCTCTCTCCACCTTGCTGCAGATAATTCACATTAACGAAATATTCTCAAATAGATCATACACCCAGACGTATCTTGAAAATGATTATTTTCCCAGTATTTACTTTCAGGTTACCATCATTTCAACCAACAAATTGAACAATTTAGGAACGATCGCCAATATACAAATAAAGCAAATGAAACTAAGGAATGCAAAATTTTAAATTTAAGGCGTATTCTTATCTCAGGCCTTTAAAATATTCTGAAATCAGAAAGGCTCGCAGAAAAAATGTCTGTTGCCAAAAGGTGGAGATTGAAAAGGAAAACACCAATTAAAGGTGGAGATTGAAGAGGAAAACACCAATTGGTGATGATGGAATATTTTATAGGCTTTGCAAGGAAAAATCCAAAGAGAATGAGAGTTCAGAAAATGGTACAGTTGGAACGCAGTTATTTGGTTATTTAAATCGAAGCCAATACATTGCATTGTGCATACTTATGTTTTGAATATCCGAAGCTCCTTTTTGGTTGCACATGTCGCAACTTTCTATACAATTAAAGGAAACAGGCACAGACAGGCAAATAGGGTTGTCTATTTTGAAAACACTCTCACACAGTATTGTTTCTTTGGTCTTGCTTTGTCCATGGCACGTATGAAGCATTGATTTCAATGAGATACTTTTAGATTTACTGCTCCTTGCAAATGCAAGCTTTGAACGTTGCATAAACCCAAAAGGGACTCAAAATTGGTAATTCGTCGCAAACATAGCAAAACAAATACTCAATAGTACCAATCATAGAGATGTTCATCTTCCTCTATTTCACGTTGCTATTCCCTTCGCAGGGACCAAGTGCGCTACAGTCTCACTCACGAAGTTCTTCCTGAAGAAACGTCATCGTGGAGAGGCAAAAACATCACTCGAGAAAGACGTATTGCTGTTATAATGCGAGAAGAGCCAATGAATTAGAAGAGAGAAAGAGGTCACCATCCATATAGCTTGTCAGCAGAAATCTTATTTCGCTTTTAGGAGCTTTGCTGAAATTCTGTATTTGTATGTTCAGATTGAATTGAATTAGACAGGTGCTATTTTGAAAGAGAGGTGCTATTGGAAAAGAGGTGCTATCTTGAGGTGCTATTTTGCTATTTTCCAGGTGCTACTTTTAGCTCTGAAGAAGCCTCGTATTCCGAGGCGAAATATCAGCTCTTGTATTAGCCTATGTGTAGACCCATACTATTTGATCTAGAAAGGTAGTCGTCTTTGCTTTCGTCTTGTTTTGGGGTGTTCCTGCTGGTTCCTGCCTCCAGCTATTTTGAAAGTCCTTACTTGCTTGCTTCGTGCACGTTTGATAAGTTTTTGATAGAAATGTCGTTACTTGATTCGAAAGATAAAGATACGTAGCCGTCTTTCGCAAGGAAAGACACATTTCGCTTGTAATTGACTTGCTTTACGAAGTATAAAGTAACATCAACATATATGCTGTTAGCTCTTGATAGTACACGTTTTTTTTTTATAAGAAACTGGTTTATAAGAAACTAGTACTACGATGACCAAAAAATTAAGAAACTCTAGTACTACGCTCAAGAACAGTTAAGAAACTCTAAAACTTTATTTCTTTGTGTCTCTCTTATTATATGTCTTTCTAACAAAGGTACATTCGTCTTTTCTTGACTTTTAACTGCAAAATTGGTAAATTTTTGCCTTGATGTGCATGGCTTCTTCTTGATGACAATGTCAATGCAAAATGGAAGCCCTTTCTCGAGAAGAAGGCTCAACTTCGAACAATACCGCAATTTTAGGCCCCAAAAAATAAGAAACTGATTAAGAAACTTTTACTACTAAAACACCGAAATTTTCATGTGAAATTAAGAAACTTTTAGTACCAAGTGCTGATCCAAGTTTCTTATAAAAAAAAAACGTGTATCTCAATGCTTTCCCAAAGACATGAATGATATTAAAAAGTTCTCTAATGTAGTTTATTTCCTCTATAGCTCAAATCGTTGCACGCTCCAGTCCAGATCTTCAAAAATGAGAACATCAGAACTTCAAAGCATGCAAATTGCGGTTTTCTCGAAAATGTAAAATGATGTCGGTTCGAAAGTGAAGCCATGACCTTTGTCAATTTGAAAACAAATACAAATTTAGCTCAGTGTATTTTTCGTGATGTGATAAGGCAAGAAAGGAATAACAATTTGAAACTGAATGTTTGTTATTCCTCAGATTCCTTTGCCTCGACACTCCTTTGGCTACACGCAGGCTATCTTGATAGCCCTCTGCTAGAAGGAGAACGGGATAGCCCTGTTGAGGGGAAACCCCAGTTAGCTACTGAGCAGTTTTGTCGACCAAAAACTCTTTATCGCTGCCGCCTGCGGTTGGCTGCTGAAAAAAATTGGCGAACTGCGGCTACTTGCCGCCACTATACTATAATCAAAAGGCTCATTTCTCCAAGCCGCTTTTCAGTCCTGCACTCCCATCATTCTATGACCTAACGCAGCAAAATTCATCAATTTGCCTTTTAGTTTAGCGGCCAAAAGTAAAAGTTGATATATATTTAAGGTATATTAATTGTATATCTTAGCTTTCGGAAAGAGGGAAATAGCTTACCGCGAGAAAGAATAAATCACCAAAAATGTCCCAAGGGTGACACAGGTCAGTCCTATATTTCTGGGTCAGAAAATTGCCAAAAGTGATATTTTTGGGTCAAAATAAACTGAAAATATGGCCATGATATATGTTGGCCTCGAATATAGTTTTACTAATATTTCTGGGTTCTTTAAAGGCAATCCCTTGTCTAAATTTTTGCTTCATTTCAGGATATTTTACGTTCATTTACTGGTATTAAGTTCAAAAATAGCTGATAAAATTAACTTGACATTTTTTGGTTGCCTGATAACTTCTGGGACTGACCTCCCGTAGTCTTCCCCCTGGGATAAATTTTTTGGGAAAACGTTGCCCGCATAGATAATTGAAGAGATTGTGGGTAACCACCTCTGTCGGATCTCACAGGGCGCGACATGCATCAATTGTCCTGGTTTGTATGTAGAATTGTAATGTGATTTATATTGTTGCTAAATTTGAATGTATTTAATAAAAAAGGTCATGTGATATATAACCTTTAAATTCATAGAGAGTACATGGAATAGTTTTATTTCTTGCAAGGAATTCTTGTCCTCACCTTGGACAAATATTGCCACATAGCATTGGTTCCAAACCTTTAACTTGGCGTAAAAAGGTGGGTGTAAAATGCCATGGCCCATATTTCTTCTGATTGAATGGCTTGAAAGAAACATTAGATACTTATTTATAATCCTACCGTTTGACCTTTTGGAAGTTTTGAATATTTTTCTTACAGCGTATTCGTTTGAGGATGTGACGTCATCAAATTTATAAATCATAAACCAGAAGAGTGACAGACTTTTGCTTTATACCATATTGTAGACATCCATAAACTATGGTTTCTTTGAAATTATTTCATGTTGCGTCAAACAGTTTAGACACTACGATATTCTTTTGAAAAATTTTCTTGAATTCTTGAGAGAAGAAAAACGCAAAAGTCCAACGGTAGAATTGTAGAGAAATAGATAGCTAATGTTTCTCTGAAGTCATTCAATTCAAAGAAACAGGTCATTGAATTTTTATTGAATTTTACACCAGCGTTTTTAAAGGTTTGGAACCTATGCATTGCCACATTACCGTACACCAGTATTTTCAACGCCAAACAATGGTGATCGTACCGGGGTGTTCCGAAATGAGCAAAGGTTCTAAATGTTAAATAAGTTGGTGAAAATTATATGGCCTATTTGTAGATTCATTACATAAGCCCCACTAACTGTTGCTCGTTGTTGTCGTTGTTATCGCATCAGTCCAGTCTGTTTTAGCGACAAATATTCAGGCAGCGAAACAAGAAACTTTTGGAGTGAGTCTAGTCGATTTCTATGAATTGAATAGCTTGGAGCAAACTTCACCTACCTTGCTATAATTCTTTCGTTAAATTTTTCTGAAATCTTCAATATTTTCGGAATTAGAGGGTTTTCTTCTGTTTTAAGAATTTCAGTAAAAATTTTAAAAACTTAGAACCATCGTAATTTCCAAACACTTGCGGAAACATGGAATAATTTTCAAGGAAATGACATTTTATGACCGTCTACAATATGATATCAAGAACAAGTATTTCAGTCTTCTGGTTTACGACCTAGAAATTTTATGGCAACTCATGATGTCTGAAAATGTCCAACGGTAATTATAGCACAAAGTAGCGAAAATTTCTTTAATCCACTGGCTTAAAGAAATCACTCAGTTGAAAGAAATAGGTCACAGCAGAATTTTACATCAACTGTTGAAAGAATTAGGAAGTGGTAATTTTTAATCCTGGGTACCAGGTTTTAACATGACTGCTCCCAACATGATTTATCAGCCTTTTGCTGAAACGTTAAATCTTGCATTATTTCAGTAAATTTTTTCCGATCATTTTTCAGCAAAAAGGTTTACTTGGAGCCAGTCATTTTTTTTCACTAAAAGCAGCTTTACCGTTCTAGACGTATACCTTTAATTGAGTTTTGATGCTTTTTAACCCTGGGAACTTTTTTCAGGACACCTGGCATAGTCAGACAGAACCTTTATTTAAACTTTTTTGCTATCTATCTATATTGCATAATGAAGGCCCACGTTAAAAGGGCTTGTCATCTGGGAAAATTGCTATTTTGGACAAATATGTTTCCACCCAGCTAGAAATAGACCAAAGTTTCTGGTTTCAAATTCCGATTTTATTCGATTCTTTGAGAATTTAGATATTTTTATACCACACACAGACCAAATTACAACCACCACTATCCATACATTACTTTGGCATTTCCGTTCGTGACAATGTTGGATTTTGTACTCAGAAATAATTTGATCTAAAAATGTTCGAATTCCCTTTGATTTGCCCTCAACGTCAATGGTTAAATACATAAACTGTATCGGAGATGCCAAAAGGAAGGAATAAGGCAGATTTTGTAACAATAGAAAGCAACCCATTTATTTTGATTGATACGCCAATACAAAGCAACTAGCGATCGCAAACGAAGGAAGCTCTACAACCGATTAGGAGACGCAAATGTGAAGAAAACATGCCCCAAAAGATGCCCTGGATGGCAAACTCAACACTGGATGGCTAACTGACTCGTTGTGCTTGGAAAAAGAGAAGTCGAAAACATATCTTAAGAGAAGAAGATTAGATCAAAGCATATTCCTGAACAAAAAATGTCTCAATTGCAAATATATGAGGACTGAAATTCTGATGCCTTTTCGAAAGGAAACTCTGATTTCATTGCTACTATTTTGAGGCAGAATGCTTTGCTACAGCATCAGCTACAACAGAGAAGGCAAAACAAGGATTGATTACTTCAAATTCTATGAAAATTAGTAAAATAGACCATCAAATTAGTAAAAAATGTTTCACGTCATCCAAAGAGCCGAGCGAATCATCAAAGCAAGGACGAAGTAACAATGTTGGATATTTCTGCGAAAAGATGTTGCATTTCAGGTTTTTTTTGCAAACCAAATATTAGCCACAAATTCAACCAAAACAAGAGCTACCGAAAACAGTATCAACTTTGCAATGGAAATTGAAATGAATAGACTTTTTAGCTATTCTACCAAAGATAATGATTCTACGGAGGAGCCTGGATCGAGCGTTGTTTTTATACATTTTTTATGCAAGGTTCGATCGAAAAAGAGCAGTCTTCTCCGTAGTTTGATATTTATGCGAAGAAGTCTGGCTTCATCTTTGTGATCTGTGTTTATCGAACATTTTTAATTACTAATAACATTTTATAAGATAACCAACCAACCAGTTTTTGTCAATGTGCTATGGTAACTGCAAAGAGATGAACAATCTACGTATCACGTATCAGGTATAAGAATGCAGAGTAATCTGGAAATTGAGAAGACAACGAATAGAAATGTCGGCGAAAATTGTGATAACTTGAATAACTTTCATAACTTTAGGCCTAGCAATGGCATCCGTTGCTTTGATGATGAAAATGAGGTGGCTACCTGATGTGTGCTGCATGCGAAGAGGGATTGTTGGGAACTTACGAGTACTATCATAAAAGTGTCAACAGTTCAGACTCCTTTTTACCCTGTTCCTGTCCTGCTAATCCATACCACTTCTGTTCACTTCTGTTATTGGATAAGTTTGTTCTGGAGCGGTGCAAACGCTGTAATGATTCGAAACAACTTTGTAACGGATCAAAAACGAAGTAACAACTTCTTGGAAATCCTGGTTAGATTATCACGCGTGAATTTCGTAAATCAACAGAACCATGTCTCGATAAAACAAAGCGATTTTCAGTTATGAAATTAGATTTGACACCTTCATTCAATTCGATGCAGCGAAGCATGACATTTTTTGCTCTTTCTGTTTGTTTGTTTGTTTGTGTGTTTGTTTAGATTTGACTTGACTTGATTTGACTGAGTGCACTCTGTGTTGTGAGGTGTGACAAATTATTATTCTTCAGAAAATTCTGTAGACTTATTCTTCAGAACGTTAAATCGCTTTGTCTTATCGAAGATGCCGTTCTTTTGATGTACATCCTTGCTGTTCTCACCACGATACATTCTTTTTTATAAGAATACTATCAATTTTGTCCAGCCTCGATATTCTTAAGAAATCTTCGTTTGGAGCCTGAATATATTCTTAAAGTATTCTTCTTTTTTCCAAATCTGATATGGTTTCTCTGTTATGAACATCGCAAAACAGGCAACTGCTGAAAAATGAGACAGAAATATGCAAGCTGAGAAATGAGACTGAGAATATGAATGTTCTTATGAATATTCTAATAAACATTATTCTTCTAAAAAAGTGTACGTGTATTGCAAAGGAAATTGCAAAAATTACAAAAATGATGTACTTAGCATAAAATCGTACAAGTGTTAATTACTTAATTCTACCATAGTTGAAGCTATATTTTCACATTCCTACGAGCGAGTTGTTTTTGGACATGCTGCGGTGAAAACGCTTGGAGACAACCCTCCTGGAAAAGATGAAAGAAAAAAATGAAAAGAAATTGAAAGGAGCACCGACAAAGAGCATATTTTATGACAGCAGCAGCAGCAGGTCTGTGCACCAAAATCTGAAAATGGTAATTGCACATTGACATTAATGCAAATTTAATGCCATGCCTACCAATACTTATTCCGTCAAATTTGCCATTTTACAACTTTGCCATGGAAAACGCCTTGGCAAAGACAATTACGCGTCTTTTCATAAGAAACTGCTCATTTGAAACTCTTAGATAGGTACAAAATTTAGGAAACTCCAGTATCGGGAAAAAATCATAAAAAACGCCTTGTTACTTCATTTTCACATATTTCTTGTATACCTGAGTACTGTGTAAACATAGGAAAAAGTTTCAATAAAATAATTTCGTTTGAAATGTTTGCAAAGGCATAGGAAGTAAGCATGAAGATTGTTACGGAACTCGAAAGAAACTTGTAAGAAACTTCCAGCACTCAAAATCTCAGTTTATTTTCCTTGGAGTTCTACACTTACATTATGCTCCATCTCTAGATGACCTTGGCTGGTCAGGGGCGGGCAAGTAGGGTAAAATATTTGACCCCATGTTTGTCCAGAAGAATTGGAAAAAATAACCGGTGCTTTTATCAAATAGTACGACTTTCGTGCCCAAGACAACCAGTTTTTGGGACAAAGGTGAAATTTGAATATCATTCTTCCTATACCATCAGTTTGTCACAAAAATCAAGTTTCCCAACCTCCTATCTAATCAAAATTCTGAAGTTTGCCTGCAGGCTGGTTCTCCCTTGGTCCGCCAAATTTAGCAGAAAAGACTAGTATTTCAAATTTTTCACATAAGTGCTTCTACCTTTGTCCGCCAAATTTACGGAAAAAAGACCAGAAATTCCAATTTTTCACTGAAACGGTTCTACCTTTGTCCGACAAATTTCCGAAAGAAAGGCCAGGCTTTCAAATTTTTCACCAAAGCGGTCCTACCATTGTCCGGCAACCGGTTTTGGGACACTTGCACTTTCATATCTATAGTTACTACTTGCTTTGGAAAACAGTAGTAGGTCGAAACTACCGGTTTTGGGGACAAACATCGTCAGTGATACATAATGTTAAAAATTGTCCTTCAAATTGAAGAAAAATAGCAGCGGAAATTAGCCATCAAAAACGACCAGTTTTTGGGACAAAGGTGGTGCAAATTTTTTTCATGAACTACCAGTTTTCGGACAAAGGTAGGACCATCCTTCCCAGTGTGACATGCCCGCCCTTGGCTGGTTTCTCTAGATAAAACGAATTAGCACACACTTGTGGAACATACAATGGGAGCTCTTTTGGGGTTCTTTATAATCTTATTTCAATTCACTAAGGGGACAGACTGCCTTTCAATTGAAGCTGAAGAGCAAAAAAAAAGAAATACTTTGTTGCATAGTACACTCTTTTTTTTTATAAGAATATTGTTTATAAGAATATTCAGGCTCAGAATCATCCAAATTTTAAGAATATTATAAGAATATTGCTCAGCCTCGGCTCGCATATTTGTGTCTCATTTTCCAGCAGTTGCCTGTTTTGCGATGTTCATAACATTCTTATTGTTACAACTGCTTAAATTTTTCTTTCGTTCGACCATTTCTTCATAATGATATGACACTTCTTTGAACTATGTTCCCCTGAAACCATATCAGATTTGAAAAAATAAGAATACTTTAAGAATATGTTAAGGCTCAAAACGAAAAATTTCTTAAGAATATTGAGGCTGGAAAAAATTTATAGTATTCTTATAAAAAAAAAGAGTGTAGGTGTGAAATGAAATGTTGATTGTCTCAGATCATTTTGCCTTTTCAGTCCCAAGTGTTTTGTTTTGAAAAATTATCTGCAAAAAAACAGTAGATGACACAGATGATGAATTCTTATTTGTTACCATTCACACGTATTTCTTACGAGAAACCAGAATTGAAAGTTTCCCAAAATGATCAGAACAACAGGGAACAGAACCACATCGTTCCAAAGAGCGTACAAAATTTTTCCTGGATTTTTAGAAATTTCTGGAAACAAAAGGATCTCTTCAAATGGCGTTAGATTTTCATCACAAAACTCTGAAAAATGGCTTCAAAAATTTACATATCAAAGCCTTTGAAAATGCATGCACACTTTTGTCTCGGAAAAGATAAGGATCTTACCGGAAACTTTGAAAACTGAGATCGGGAAACTTTCTTGAAAATAAACAATCAAAAAATTCATGAACTTGTCTCATAAAAAATCTCGCCTTCCCACCGTTATCCAATATCAAAACACAGAACCTATTGTTTGTACTTCAAAGAACTACAAATAAAACTAGAAAGAGCACCGGCGGAAAAGGTCACTGAAATACTGATAATAAGTGTGACCTTTTGACTGAGAAGCTACGAGTTAGGGACCTCGATTTATGTTATTTTGATGGTGAAACATTTGTCGATCAGCTGTTATCCCCCTGGCAATGAAACCACTATTCTTTTCTTTCCTTTTCTCCACGCTTCAAAGCTGGTGGCGAATTTGAAAACACTTGTGTGTCTATTGTTCTTGTTTCTTTGTTTGAATCGGCTTATTATCCCGATGAACCAATCATGATTGTGCGCCTTTGTGTTGGGTCTGAATAAGATGGATGTAACCTCGGAGACTGGTGTCAAGTACTGCACGATGATCCTTGAGATGACAAATTCGTTGACAGTCGAACACAGCATGTACGCTTCCAAAGGCAAGGGCAACACGAATAGCGTACCCTCACAAGAAGAAGCGAGCGAGAAGTAAGCGCCTTGAGTTCTTTCTCCTCAGATTACTCACACACATTGATTACTTGTTTCTGCTGCGAGCTAACTACATGTCTTAATAGCTCGTTGACTTGGATAACCGCAGCCCCGCACCTGCGAGCAGCACAAAGGGCCGTACTCCATTTCCACTGTTCCGGCTTTGTAATCAAACAGCTTACGTCGATTTCGCAGGACAACATTGCAAGGTTTCATTTCATTGTAAAGGTTTCTTTTCATCATTCACAAATACTTTGTTTTTATTTCAGATTGGCGTTGTATGTGTATGAATATCTGCGCCATGTGGGAGCTCCGAAGGCCGCTCAGACCTTCCTAAGCGAGGTTAGCTTTATTTGTTTATGTTTACAGTTTTATTTTGTTTGGTTGCATGTTTGTGATTTCCCGCGATTCATCGTAAACTGCGGCCTTTGTTAATTCCTAGCACGTAATCGTAGCTAATCGTATACATGATTGGCCTAGTGTCAATAAATGGCTAAAACAAAATGCAGCGATTGCTCATGGCTATTTGATATCCGCCGCATGATTTGAAAACTCTGTTTTGACCCCTTCTCGTCTTCCTTTGATAGATACGATGGGAGAAGAATATCACGCTCGGGGAAAAGCCCGGCTTTCTGCATGCTTGGTGGAGGTAATATATTATCATTCTTCATTCAACATAAAGCTTTATTTTCTATCAAGAATTGCTAGTTCATTAGAAATTCAAGGACCAGCTTACTTCCAAAGTAAACAAGTATATTGTTCTTGAATTCTATTCACTAGAGGTGTTCACAAAGAGCATGTACCATAGACTAGAAAGTTTCTACATACAACTGAAAGTTGTTTTTACTCTTACCAAAGATCAATCACTGCTCTCAAGTGTTGATTTAACTGCTCTTTATATTCTTGTGTGATATTTAATGATTTTCCTGTGTGGTATATCTTTACTAAGTTTTTATGAAGCTTGTTGAAACTTGTCAAGATTCTAAAGCTGAAGTGCTTTTCTTTTGTGATTTGCTCCATGTTGTCTACAAACAAGAAGTTATTCTTTATCTATTGATAAGTTGACAATTTATCACTCAGGTAATTGTCTCCATAGATGTGTACTTGGTTGTTGACACCCAGATTGCTATTTATGTTGTGCGCGCGGATTATCTTCCACGTGCAATTTCATGTATAACAATGAAGAACAATAGAATAATTGTTTCAAAAACAATAGTCAGGCATGCATCTTCAGTGCACACATTGCAAACTTATCAGTCTGGGTTGACACTCTCCTCAGAAGATAAAATTATGCAGTGATATGCAGGCATCTTTGTAACTAAAACCCATATTTGTTTGTCTAGAAACACATATTCTAACTGATTTTTAGTTTTTGAGTTGTGATATTTGAAAGAAACGGCAAAGATAGAAAAACGTACAGAATAAAACTAAAAGTGTACTTTTTGAAATGCAATTTGGAGCATCTTAGAAACTCTGTATGATGAAGGAACGTCAAGTTTTGTATGAAGTGACTGAAAACTGAACAACATTTATAAAATACTGTTCCCTGATATCAAAGCAACGATATTGGCAGATGCCATGTTTTATGATTGATACATTTAGATAGACATTGAAATTACCTATCTTCCTTTGGTCTGTCCTTTCCAGAGTTATGGGAGGGTTTCATTGTGAAAGCTCCTTCAATCATTCTAAAATGGCTAAATTAGGGACATGTGACTGAGATTCTAGGGAATTTTTAAGGCTTTTAAAAGGGATTTTCTTGGAAAGATCACCTTCTAAAATTGGGACAGAGATCAGTCTCAGCCAGGAAAAATTCTAAAATTGGTTCAACATGTTGGCTACTCAATGAGATGTCACTATATGCTTTGATAGCTACCGAGCAGTAACCTTTCAAATGACGTACATTCATTCTGCCTTGCCAAGTCAGATCTACTGGACAGCTGAACTGCTGGAATCATATTTTCAGGAGAATTTCACATGAACGGTGTATTAGAATTTGCAGCAATGAACAAACAAATGAAAAAGACGTACAAAGGAAAAGATGTTGCTGGTAGACTCATAGATGTTTAAAGTACGACTTCAAAGATAAAAAAAAATGTGGGATCTGCTGTAAGACTTGGTTTAGCTATATTCTCCTCTGTCTTCTTTTCCCTGTTTTGCCAATGGTTCGCATATCGTATCAGTCCAATTGTTCGAGTGTAACAAGAGCGCTGGTGCAGAGGGTCCAAGAATAATTCATGAGAAAAGAAATAGGCAAAACATTATTTTTATTAGACGGTAGTAATTTTTGTGCCTTTTCATGGTACACAAAACTTGCCATCTTATAAAAATCACAATTCACTCAAGTGCTTCACAGCACTAAACATCACAGTATGAAGAACAAAAACTCTGGATCACTTATCATAAAAATACCAATATTGCCCATCCAACAAGATGCTGGCATTCTCTGAATCACAAGTTCAGACAACTTCAGATAGAAGTTTCCAGTTTGGACTTGTGCTGACATGTACTGGAGCCTTCTGACATCCTTCATAATGGGACATATTTCACATTTCAATCCATTCTGTATGAACCAAAGGGTTTTGTTCTTCTTCTTGTGTTTTGGTTTTGTGTCCCAATTTGCATATTGTATGCTGTTGTGAATGTCCTGTAGCTTTTGCTGTGCTTGTGACCATTTTCAATAAGCACTTATTCTGCTTGGTTTCTTTTCAACAATTTGACACCTGGTATTAAATGTCTTCTTGTGGTCTATTTTCTGCCAATTGTACACAAAACATGCTATGAGATCATTTCTATTATTTTCCTTGGAATAAATCAAATCACAACCAAAAGGTTTCTCATTTAACTCTGCTTCAGGGTTAAACTCATTTGACATTGTATCCTATGCCAATCAACAGATACTCTGACATATGCTTTCTCTGTTTTGGTGTTTTCACAATTGACATATCAAATCTGGACAAATAATGGTCATGTCTACTGCACTGAACATTTAAGATTTGTCCTTACTCCAGATTCATTGCTATGCACTTGGTATGCTAAAAATACCAATAGTACTTTTGGACATACCGTTGATGCTTTGCATGCATTGCTCAAAGTAGATATATATTTTCCACATGAAGTTGCTAATCCTGTTCTCTGATCAGCTAATGAAAACTTTACCTGTACAACGTTTTATGATTGTTCATATACTCTATTCTATCCTTGTTATTTTTGTGTCAATTTTGCCATTTACAAGAACCTTAATCAGAAAATCTAGCGATGTACAAATTTCTGAATGTATTCAATATGCATGTAATCTGTCAGTTTTGTAGTTGTTCTGGGTGAAAAGATCTTGATGCCATTCATATTGATTTATATAGACCTTTGCATTGGTAGGGCTGTACTATTTGATATTGACCATAAATTTATTAGGAATGGCCTAAACACGATATGGAAGAAAATGACTGGTCTGAAACAAGATCAATTGAATTGAACAGCAGCAGACCTTGAGGAAATTATAGGAGGCTGCTCTTCCCACACTTATGGAAACTCATTGGCTGTAGGGAAAAAGATTTGGCAACGTTCAACCAGCTTTAGATTTGCAATTGAGATGACATGCTTACAGAAATTTTCCCGGGAGGGCAACCCATTCCACCAGGATTTCCACCAAACCTAATGAAAATGGATGTACTGAGTAAGGAATATAATCTGGAAAGGTATACTAAGCCACTTTTACACAATGTGTGCTTATGAATAAATACCATTTGAAATTAAGGCAGACTTGTCCAGCTCTACCTGACCCCCTATCTAGTCTTCACCAAAACGGCGTGTTCTCTGTATAGATCACTAGATCACTAGCTAATTTCAACGTAATTGGTAAAACTGCAAGTGTTGCCAATGATGTTACCAATGACAAGGGTTTCATCTTCCACCCCAGCAGGACAGGACAAGTCTTATTCTTTAATAGGGCACAATCATACCGTGCAATCCGCAGGATAGAGTGCAAATTGCCTCTTTGTGTGCAGCTGGTCTATGCATAACCTGTGTCAGTAGTGCCTAAGAATCCTTGCTTAAATGCATTTGCAGTATGCCATGCTCAAGAAGTAGTGTACAGAATTGCTGTTATATTAATGTAGAAATGTATCGCTTGTACAGCATTGGTGCTCGTTCTGTGGCTATCAAAAATGTCCCTACAATTGGGATAGCAAATATTGACTTGTTCGAAAATTTAACTTTAAAATTTGTGATAGATTAACTTTTACCCTTACAGCCCCCTCCCAAATGACAGCTAAAGTGCTAAGGTTATATACTGTATGAAATATATGTGTTTGTTCAGGCCCGTAGCACCTATTGGGGCCGGTCGGGCCCGGGCCCCCCCAATAATTTCCAGAAGTTGAATTTTTTATTCTTCATAATAACATAGAAAACTGATCATCAGTGACAGGCCCTTGGCACTGAAGCGAGTCAAGACCTATCTAAGTTCAACAACAGCAAGCTACCTCCTCAACCACCTGATGGTGAAACATGTGCACAACGACTAAATTCAACCTTGTCAGCATCGTGAACAAATTTGTCATAGATTCCAATGCAAGGAAATTTAACTTTCGAAAGCTCAACCCTTTTGACATCAGAAGCACTTCGTCAAGAGATGCGGAAAGTACCCAGATTTCAAGAACCAATAATCATATCTAATCTAACGAGCAGTGGCATGGTCTTCGAGATCCTCGAAAACCGAAGAGAAAAAAGCTGGGTATAGCTGGGAAAGAATTTTTCAAGAAATATCAAATCTTCCATTTTAGCATTGGCAAATATGGAATCAGGGGATGCATTCTAAGCCAAAGTAAAGGATGTTTCTTCAAAAATTTTCCTCATGCTTCAACTCATATTCATAAGAGAACTGTCACAACGCTATCAAAGATTCCTTGTCACTAATGGCAAGCATGATATTGGGAGATGCACCCTAAGCCAAAGTAAAGGGCGTGGCCCCAAACATTTTCCTGGGGGCTTCCCCCCAGACCCCCTCATTTCAATTCCGCCCATTTAATTTACTCTGGCTATGGTATGGCTTTCGCAGGACGCCATGAAAATTGTGTGATGACTTTTGTAAATCAAATATCAAGTAAATCTTACGCAATGCTCTCGAAAAAGTATTCTTATCCGATCGTAGTTTGATTTTAGCTAACCTGTTTGAAATATATTTGGATTCGTAAATTTCCTATTTTTCTTCAGGACCTCCGATCATAAAATGCTCTTTCAGCAATGCACAGAAGGGCGTTGCCAAAAGAAAAGAGGGCATTGACCGAGCAATTCTTCCGGGGGCTTCCCGGACCCCCGGAAGCTTTACCCCTTCGGTGTATAAATTAGTGCCCCTCCAATCTGAAAAACGCTCCTACGGGCCTGTTGTTGTTGGATTTCGCTTTGCAAAGCCATTTTCATATTTTTGTATGCCAGAGGAGGATGGGCAACATAATGCGAGGATTTAGACGTACCAAAGCAGCTGGGACATTTTGAATGCCTGCCTGTCTGTTGCCTGTCTCTTTCTCCAAATTGCGAAATGGTCTATTTTCATGTGAAACCATAACGGCAACTGCAACGCACTCTTGCTTTTTAAGAACATCGTCTTAAATGGATTCCATGTTTTCGCGCGAATTTGCTTCCCTTGCAACATTGTCCCTCTTGATTGCACTACTTGAATGAAAGTCCGATTTTTTGTCGTTCTATACTTAAAATCTGGGCCTCAGAAGTAAAATTCACTCGTTTCAAATGTTACTTTTTCAAGAGACGGTTCTTATTGTAGGCATTTAAGTTAAGAAACGAGGTTTGTCTTTGCCGTTTGAGTAACATGTAAACGATAGAATATCGGGGATAAGATTCTCGTATCTTCTTTGGATATTGTCTGACGTTTCATACTCTGAGATGAATTTCAGACGCAAAAAGCTTCCGGTTTTTTCATGGTAATTTCATTTTTCAAAGCAGTCTTCAATTTTTGTACCGCAAGAAGACTTCTCAGTACATAGAAGGTAACGTATCAGAAACAATACTGTTTTGCAATACTATATGACGTTCTACCTGGCTTTGTGGTCTAGGTTTTGTAAACCCTACATTTACCCCGACTGATCTCACATAGGAGAAGCAGAGTGTAGTTATGGTAAAATGCCCCTTAAACTTTTTCTAAACAAGAAGTAGGGGTGTGCAGAACATCAAACATATCGGGGAAGGGGTACAAAATGTGAGTCAAGTACCCCTTGGTCCTGGTTAAATTGAATTAAAGTTAAATTAAATCAAAATGAATCGCCATCACAGGAAATTTCGTCGACACGTTTTCTACCAACCGGCAAGACCATAAACTGAAAATGGTTAGAAGGTTGTGTAAGTGAAGTATGAATCAGCTATCGACTTGATGGTTGTTTCGTCGATTTTTTCTGCCAGTTTTCAAAGTTTCCTCCTGTATGGCCCAAGACTACACGTAACACAATACCGGCATCTATCTACATCTATATCTATTGAAATAATCGGAAAAGCCCAAACAGGCATCGCACTGACGAGGACAGTTCCACCGTACGCAAGAGATGGCAAGTATGTGTCATGGCCAAGCTAAGCCGTGATGCAAGTTGAAAATATGGGATTTGAAAGAGACCGTCACCAACATTGAAAGAGCGACTCTTGCGGACAGTGGAATGGTCTTTGCAAAATACAGAGACGACATAATTTTTTTTTTTACACACAAAAGATTACTTGTTACTGTGCCATCCAAAGCAGGAAAGGACACAAGGTCATCTAGTCCCTACTTTGGATGACACTTACAATTATAATACTTCAACAAACAAAAGGAACAATATAAGGTAGCTTGGTACCAAATTCCAAATGATGGAGAAAAACTTAAGATTTTCAAAATTTGGGATCCAATGTGGATAAAAATATATACATTTCATTTGACTATTTGATACCAAGTTACCCTGATGTGACAGTAGTAAAATTTTAGGTACACGATATCAGAACAATTTTAAAATGTTAGGAAATTTGACGGTAACAAACCTGCTGAAAACTCTCCGAGAGTTTGATGACAAAGAAATGTTCCTACACCTTAAGAATCGATCAACCTCATTTTGAAAGCGTCGCAAAATTTTCCGTTTTCACCATTTTGAACTGTTCACACGATGCCGATTACAGCATGTGCTGGCTAGAGTTCTGTTTTCAAAATCTACTGTTGTCAAAATCTGCTGGCAAAAAATGTGCTGCTTTCGTCTGTCTGTCACACTTTCACCGTTTTCTAATTGTGCCAGTCTCATGTGAACGTAATCTAAATATATATATATATAGTTCGTTGCACTATATATAGTTTGTTACAATTTGAGAACAGTAGAAGAGAAATAAAGAATTAAAGAACTCCAAGCCATATTTTTATTGCGTACACCTTTTTTAGTTTCGTACACTATATATAGTTCATTGTATTTGCGTAGAATTAATTGATAATCTGAGATATTGATGCTATTTCTTCTAATTTCCAGTGTCTTCTGGGACCTTTATTGCGCTGCACCAGAAAGGAGAGAAAGCTGCGACCATTCTTCTGAAGCTAAAGCCTTTCACGACCTCGTAAGTACTCTTTCCTTTCTGTAAATATCTCCCTTTTTCAATCATTTCTCAAATTGTTTCTCTGCTGATTTTTCTGTCGTAAACAGAGGTTTGAAACGACTGGCTGCTTACAGTTGAAAGGTTATTTGCTCTTTGGTTGGGACGGGTTATTTGCTCTTTGGTTGGGAAAGTTGCACTTGTAAATTTGTGCTAAATATGATGATTGTTGCCATTTATACCAAATACCGAGATCTAACGATATACCACAAATTATCACACTGGACTATAGACTCTGTTTGAAACATTTGGCATAGGAAATTTGGTGCCGATGCTGTACCCATAGAGGTGGAAAGAAGTACATCCTTATAGCATGGTTCATCGTTCTTTGCCAGCGGACATCACCCAAACAGCAGTTTGTTTGGCAGATTTTTTCGGCTAACAGAAATTCAGTTTCAGTATTATTTGGCCCTGTTTTGAACTGCATAGATTTGCTACAAGTTGATAAGTCTAGTGGTGCTCCTGGATAGAGTGACATTATTATTATTATTATTATTATTAACAATTTCTTTTACGTTGGCAAGATAAAAAAAAATATATATAGCTAATAAGCTAATTAACGCTAATTAACGACAGCGAATGAAACTTAGGTATTTATGGCAGATATTGAGCATATCACGCTTTTGATCGAGAGGAAGGGACCTCCTTATGATATCAAAGGAATCGCTCTGGGCTTGTCCCGAGCGGCAAAGTTTTTCAGGTATCGAGTGAAAATTTTAGGATCTTAGCAGGAAAATTGCAGGTGTACACGAGAACTGCGCGTATGTCTGTGGGGGCTGCGCGTATGTCTATTTCTTGAGAACTGCGCGTATGTCTGTGTGGGCAGACTTTAACGAGGAGATGTATCTTATGCTTTTTCTCTCTGAGCTGTCTGTGGGGTGTTGTGCTCAGATTGACTACATGTCTTGTGTGGGCTTTCTTTGATGAGTAGAATGCATCTTTAATGTTGCACTTTGTGAGTTGGTTTGTTATGGGGAATGATTGCATAGATGGAAACCTCTCGTCACAGTCGTATTGTAAACTTGGTAGGTTTTGAAGGTTACACTTTGAAGGCCTAGAGACACAATTTCGCTGGTCAAGTGTCTCATTCACAAGAGGAAAGAGTTCGTCATTTTTTTCAGTATTTCATTTCAAGTGGGCTGAAAGGATTTCTAGCTATTTAAAGCTAATTTAGGCCCATTATGCATGCCGTATCGAGGCATGGGAGGGACCCCTGGTTAACGTCCCTTGCGAAGGACGTTGAGGTGAGTTGCGAGGTCAGGCCTCTGAGAGGACACCCGGATGGGTCACCCATCCGGAGTTCGACCGAGCTTAACTTCTGTGTTTGATTGGTGATTCCAAACTTGCCAAATTCTGAAAACAATAGACTTCGCAGAGATGGAAATATATTTACCAATGAAACACAAAATCTTTAAAACAACAGGTTCTGGATTCACCATTGCGATTTGCTATTGAAAATGAGAATCTCTCCAAAGTCTGCCCTACCCTCTGCCTTTCGGAGCAGGAGGTCTACAAGACCTTTCAAACCTACCAGACGTACTGTTTTGAGACAATTGAGGTCAATCAAACATGAATTTCGAATCTACTAAGTCTACCGTTTTCAGAATTGGTGCCAATCAAGCACACGAACTCGGATGTGTTGTGCATAGTAGCCATAGTATCCATAGTAGAGGGAAATGGCAGTTCGAAATTTGTTGGTAAAAATGGTAAAATTGGTTTTGTGGGCTCACGATGTTGATTTCTTGGCAAGGAAACTGTTGGGCACCGAAGAGAATAGTTTATTTCAACATCTGTATCATATTGTACTGTGCATTTTTGACTGTTTTTGGATGAAGTAAGACAAGTGGTATTTTGCTGGATGGTGGCTTCTGGGAGAAACAGCGCATCTATAATTATGAGTAAAATCTCAAAAATTAGAAGCTTAATTAACACAAATGATTTGATATTGTACGAATCAGTTGGATGGGTTTGGAGTACCGTTTAGACGCTGATATGAGAGCATCTGTTATATAAGGGCCCTTACACTCCAATACGAGCGTTTTTGAGTGAAGTTGCAGAATACTAGAAGAGGCATTAGTGATATTGTCGTAAATGCTCGCTAAATAATCTCCAATGAACAGATCTCCTTGCAAGGGTTAAGGACATACTCTCATACACATGTTTTTTTATAAGAAACTAAGGATGAACCAGCACTGAAATTTTCTTGAAATTATCAGATTTTAAGTTCTTAAAGGTTCCATAACAACCTTCATGTCTACTGTGCCCTCGTAAACATCTCAAAGCAAAGTTATTTGAAACCTATTATCCAATGTTTAGACATTACTCAAGTGCCTTGAAGGAAAGGAATAGAAATAAAGTAAACATAGGCTGAGGATTTCTTTATTAGAATAAATGGTTTCTTAAGTAATATTTTTCCCAGTACTAGAATTTCTCGATTTTTGGCGATAATAGAATTGAGTTTCTGAGCGGTTATCACAAGAAGTACGCCCTTTTATGCTATGGCGTTGTTCATATTAATTGCATCATTGGTAATCTGGTAACGTTTTTGGCATGAAAATTCTACGTACAACTACTCTGTACATTTTCTCATTCGTAGTTACTCTAGATGCATTTTTCATGTAGATTCTGAAGTTTTAAGTTATTTTTTGAAATTCTGTGTCATTATATTGTAATGTCACAAAGAAATTAACGGCAATCTTTCTAAACAGTTGTCTCGTCAATAAATGAATGATCGCAGATAAAAAATAGTACAGAGCTGCAATTTACATCAATCGATGCAGAATTTCTTGCTCTTTAACAGATCCTAAATCCACTTGATTCTGCTGTAAAGATAAAGTTTTCGGGGAGGTTTTGTAAACATCATTGTTTTATTTCCCAATAGGCACAAAACCTTTAACCTATCATAACTCATCAATAACTTGACCTAATATGACAAACAAATACATTTCGCATCATCACATCCAATTTCTTGAAAAATTTTCTTGCATTTTAGCATATTTTTGGGCCTCAAGTAAAGCTCGAACAGCTTGCTTTATGAATCCTCCGTTAAGACATTGTAGTCATGGCAGATTCGAGCAGCAGTATCGTCATATCTTCTGATTAAGCCGGCCCCCCTCCCCCCCCCCCCCCCCCGATGAGGAGAGACCAACAGAAACTTTGGTATAGCCTTTAGAGCCATGCCTATCATGCTCCCAATGGTATTGTTTCTTTAAATCTTTTTTGATAAATTGTGCATTTTTAGATTGTATGTAAGAACAGATGCGAGCAGATTTTTGGATATGTTGCAGAGATAGAAATTCTGCATCGATTGACGTAAATTGCAGCTTTGTACGACTTTTTATTTGGGACAATTCAGTTATTGATGAGACTAGACTGATGATATTCATCTTAGTTTTGCTCGATTGAATTGAATTATTATTCACAAGCGGAATGGGTATTGTGGGGGGGGGGGGGGTATCGTTGGGGGAATGGAGCGAAAACAAGGACTCATGTAATAAGTCTATGATGAGACTACTATTTTTCAGAAAGATTCTCGTTCACTCCTTTGTGTTGTCATGATACAATTACACAGAATTAAAATAAAATTGGAATCTACATAAACGATAGATCTGGAGTAACTGCGAAAGTCAAACTAGGCAGAGCAGTTCTGTGTAGTATTGTCATGCCGAAAACGGTACAAAATTACCAGTGGTTCAATTAAAGTCCGATGTCACCTTAGATTCGCGATAACACAAAATTCCTTTGCAAAACACTTCTATCGTTGTTATTGGCGGGCATTTGCAGGTGACATCTGATTTGAGACAAATGAACAAGGCTGTAGTTTATTTGGAAAGACAAATAACGCATTTTTCAGTATTTTCGGTTCAAAGGACATACTGTTGCATCTGCGTCTGTATGGTATGATTTTGCAAACAGGTAAACAAGGACAGATTTGGTAAGACAATAGCACGAGTTGGTTTTGATTGACACCACAATTCAAAGCGATTAGCGACCGCAGACAAAGGAAATTCTCTCAATCAGTAAGTCAAAACAAGCAAAGCCGCAAAAGTTCCTCTGAAACCCAGGTAGCTAGCTCGTTCATTGTGCATTCCAGAAATCGTTTTTAAGAGCAAACATGAGCATAGATCGAAAAAAGAAGGATATATCTACACATCTGCCTCGGGCATTTGATTTGTTTGGTTCAGAAGCCGATTGGGAGGCGATTCAATTCTCTTATTTTTTGGGTTTAATGAAAACACTTACTGCTCGGCTTCTGAACCAAAGAAATAAAATGCCCGAGGTAGATGTATAGATATATCCTTCTTCTTTCGATATATGCTCATATTTGTTCTTAAAAACAATTTCTGGAATGCACGACGAGCGCGCTAGCTACTGGGGTTTTAAGAGAAACTTTCGCGGCTTTGTTTGTTTTGAATTTATGGTTGAGAGAACTTTCTTTGTTTGTAGCCACTAATCGCTTTGAATTCAGGTGTCAACGAAAGCATCTCATGCTATTGTGTTACAAAATCTGTCCTTGTTAACAGGTGATACACTTTTTTGACTCACCCAATATGCTACACAAAAATCAGATGCTCATAAAATGAATTGTATTGATTTTAGGTATTCTGAATCAAATCTTTAGTCATTCTCACATTGTTTCATATCAAGCTGTTGAATGTGATTAATTTTTAAACAGGTTGGCTTTGTGTTCAGCAGGGGATAGCCAACTCCAGCTGAAATATCCAACGTTTTTCACCGCTCAAACTAAATCTATGAAGAATTTTGAAATAAAAGTTATTTCGCTGTTGCAGTTTTGCGATGCTTTTAAGTAATGGCAAATGCCTCAAGTAGAACTATGACGTATCTAGTAAGCCTCTACGTCTTAGCAGAAATCATAGCTGCTAGCTTGAAATAGCAGGTGGTATGCACATAGGGATGTCATGGCAACTCACAGGGATACTAGAGTATTTATGCTGACACCTTCGACGTGCAATATTTTCTGTCATCTCAGGTTAATTCAGGGTTACTTTAAAAACACCAAAACAGACTTTGTAAAATTTTATACATAGATTGTATCAAATGCTACAAAAGTTCAGGGGCGAATCCACACTGGTGCTTGCGGTGCTTGAGCACCAGTCAGATTTTCAACTGCTTATACTATCTTGAAGTTCATAATTAAAAAGATCATATTTTCCTGAGTTTCTTTACATGGTTGATTCTATTGAAAGAATAAAAACTTGAATTAGTTTCAACAACGCGCCCATATCCCTATCAAGACGAAGAAAATTGAGCAACGAAATTTTCCATTGCGAAATTTTTGGCAGTGGATTGTCTGCGACCCCTCTGCGACCCCCTGTTTCCAAATGATCTGAGAGCTTCCCAGCCAATCATGTGGACAAGATTCAAAGTAAAGTATAGTAAAGACAACCCCCTGCCAGACTGGACTCGACTTCATTGTGAGGCCTTTTGTCACTGACAGTGCGTCAGCATTCACTTGGTTTTCGGGGGAGACCTGTCACATTTGAAATTGTTTATGTTTTCCAATCCTGTATTCACTTGACGTCCCTGTTTTCAATTTGTACACACATTTGATGATATGGAGTCCCTGTGTTCAGCGTGTACTCAAAGCAGATGAGCTTTTATCCCTATGCTCTGTTGGTGTCACCGTGTTCAGTGCGTACCCAAAGAAAATGAGGCAGTTGGGTTGGCGCTCTTCTGTTCAGCATGTGCCCAAAGCAGATTAGCTTGTATTCCTATGTTTAGTTGGTCTCCCTGCATTCAGTATTTACCCAAACCAGATGACCTTGTATCCCTGTGTTTAGTTGGTATCCCTGTGTTCAGTGTGTACCCAAGGCAGGTGATGTGTTTAGCAAGCGTTCACAAAGTGCTCATATATTTGAATAGGACACCCGTTCTGCTATGCATTTTGCTTTCTTTGTTTCCGTACAACTGCGATTGTGGTTCTCGTGTTGAGGAACAAACAAGGCCCTAAGGTCACATTTATATCAACAAGCTTGCCAGTCATTACCCGGGGGTAACTACAGGTTTTGTATACCTGTTAGGAATTGACCATGTGATAGTCTATCGTTGGTAAGTCCACGTGAAATGTAGAGCTTCTCGAGGAATTTTTTCCAAAACTGGTGAAGATTTTCAATGTTTTCAGCGTGAAGGGTAAAAATGGACTGATCAATTCGTCCAGCTGCTTGCCCGCCAACGTAAGCATGCTACAAAGCATTTGAAAGCTGCAGGCTTCTCACAGTTTTAACCCAGGACTAAAGGATTAAATAGAAATATTTGATTTTCTGTCAAATATTGCAACAGCTGCTGATTAGAATTCGAAAATTGATTCTATGGGAAGTAGCAGGCTTGCTACTCCTTTGGTTCGTGTTTCATCAAGTATGGCAGACTTTGTAACGATGGCATCCGTTGCAGTATACTACAAAATCTCTATTTAGCCCCCTCTCTATTAGGTCCCCTCTCTGATAAATCCTACCATTTAAGAACGATTAAGTTGTTTATTCAACTAACCGTTGTCAGCATTTGTCTTCATCTATCTTTCTTATTCTCCTTATTTCCATATATATTCTTATCTTCTCAGTGTCTTTTCGCATGCACAAGGCATGACTTAGCCACCAATCGTTCATTCTTCCGCTTGCGGTTTGTTTTGTTTACTTTTACGGAATCGTGTCTACCCCTAGCCTGCGTGCAGACTCTACTGATTCCCTGAAGAGCAGTGAGATTGAGGAACCTCACTTCTCTTCAGGGAATCGGTAGAGTCTGCACGCAGGCTAGTCTATCGGTAGAGGTGCACGCAGGGAGGCTAGTGTGTGGATATACACACAAAATACAATTCCAGCGACCGATGTTAGAACTATCCTTCTTCTTTTGATATATAATCATGTCGTCTATCGATAGCCTCTTGTTACAGGCAGCTCGAGTGAGCTACCCGCCTATACCTTAATACAGATGAAATTAAAACAAAATTCCTAAGCATTTTATATTTGCAGTTGACTAATTGTCCGCCGCAGAAATCCAGCTGTATAGAAACTTTGCCTGGATTGAAATAAGAATAACAAATAGAGACTGCTTGCTTGTTTGCTTGCTTGGTTGCGGACTTACAGGCTTGTTTGCTTGGTTGCTTGCTTTCTGGCTTATTTGCTTCTTGCGGGCTTGATTGCTTTGCTTGCGTGGTCGATCGATCGATTTTTTTTGTCGATCGCCTGATCTTCTCCTTTCTCGTTGGATAGTCATTAGTTCATTTTCTTTCTTGTTTCTTGCTTGTTTCTTGTTTAGGCTGCCTTACTCGGATCTTTATTTATTTTTGTTCATCTGAATCGTTTCGATATTTGCTTTAAAACGCATTTGTGTTTATTTTTAAAGCTGGATTTCGACCAGTTGTAAAGCTTCACGCTACCTACTTTTTGAACTCATTTGATTGGCAGTTGATTGGCTTGCTGTAAACCAATGTCAATCAAAGAACGATATCTTTTGTTTGCAAACAATTCAAACATACCATGGGGGACATCTTGAACCTTGTCGAAATATAGCTTTAGATGCTGCAAACTTTCACCGAACTTGGCTGTTTATCAACCCTAGCATTTTTGGACTTGCCTAAGTCTCTTCCATGTCAGATACCAAAATTCCCTTCTCTCCTGCGCAGGGGTGACTTTTAGGTGGTAGTTGAATAAAATGAATAAATTGGGTTTTTATTGTTAATGTTGATTTTTTTTTTGTTTACTCTTGTCTCTCGTTGTTTTGATTGTTGATCTGTTTATTCGTTTTACTTTTTGGAAATTGTGTGCCTTAATTTGTAAGTCCCATCTGCAGTGGGAATCAGGTGACCCCGTGTCTTTTCCCGCTGTGGATGGGACCAATAATGTATTATAGTTAGTTTAGATTTTACTTGATATATATAATGTGGTAATTTTTTCAGGAATAAACACGGGAGAAACTTGGGCAAGAGCATAGCATTTCTAGCTTTTGATGAAAGCTGAAAGCTGTTGAGGTTACTACATCGACTTTACCCCCTGCCAAAACGGAGATTTCTTTGATATTTTATGGTTGGAAGCGGCTGCATCTATAAATGATTAATCGCTTTTGAATAAGGGATGGACTGGATTGTCAAATTTCCGTTCAAGTTAAACAAGAGTAACCGCAATTTCATAAACTGTGGTTTTTCTCTTTGTAAATGGTAGTAACTCTATGCGCTCGCAAATTCCTTGCCTTTAGCTCTCCTTATCCTCAAGGCTTAATCCGAATCTAAAACCTGAAACCCAGAGCTTACTTTTACTTGTTCGAAATTCAAACTTTAATTACTGAGCCCAATGGGAATGTAGAGTTTTCATGTATCTTTTTATTGTAGTTCGCTAAGTAAATTGTTGAATTAATGCTAATGCAAAAAAAGCTAAATCTGTATTCAATTCAAGTTTGGAAATAGTTTCTTTCAAATGTGGCTTATTCGGCAGTTTGTGCACAGTTATTTACTCAGCTTTACGCTCTAGTGAGTACGGAGAGCACCCTTGCTGATCGGCTGCAAGGGCAATGTAATTCATTCGTCGATTCTTGGGTTCAGAACTATAAACTGTTGGTAAAGAAGCAAGAACTGGGCTGTCAAAGACACCTTAAGTTGCAACATATAATTTCCGAAACTTTTTCTTTATGGAAAAATTTTCCATGATTTTTTAAAGTTTTAGTAGTTTTTTCTTATAAATAAACACCACTATTGATATTTCAAAAATGTAGGAAACGCTAGAACCCTTTTTGATAAATTTACTTGATTTAGCACTGCTAAAATCAAAAGAAGCGCTGTGTTGAAGCTTGCTTTTTCCTCTGCCATAAAAGCAACCAGTTGTCAGATTAACGCAAACGAGGCCTCGAACTCTAATTTGAAGCCTATCCTATGCAGCTGTATGAAAACGGGACCATAGACGGTACAGTTCCTCCACACCAGCCCACACAAACGGGGCATAACTGTTTTGAGACTCCCTGTAGATCTTACATAGGCACTAGACTTATTACATGAGTCCTTGAACAATTCAATTAAATGGAGCAAAACTTAGACAACTGTCATCAGTCTGCATATGCATCACACGTTTGCCACTTTACTGACGCACCAATTTCAAATGAATTAGCAATCCCTTCGTAGTAGAAAGGCTAACTTAGATTTGAACTTTTTTCCCATAAATTAGAAGACAAGGCGTTCTGAAGTTATGGGCATTTTGTTTTGGCTTCCACACCTAAAACATTTTTGTTTTATTGAAAGTTATGCATAATTTATGACAGTACGATTCGTCAAACGCCGATACATTATTGACTCATCCGTTTAGGAACGTCAGGAACATACCCAGAAAATAGAAATATCAGTATTTTTGTGAGGGAACTAGAGGAAATGAAGCAACTCTAATGGAGATCATGTGAGGGATATCGTTTGGTAACTTGGTTCGTAGCGATGTAACTTGCTGTACAGCCTTTCCGTGGTGGCATTTTATGTACAGAAAACACTTATCTGATCGCTCCATTTAACTTTGGATACAAAATCTAGTTTAATTATAAGGAAATGTAATCAGCTAATTAATATCAACTAACAAAATAGGTACAATATATAAGGTATTTGTAAGCTGTAATAAAATACAATAGATCTATATGATAAATCCTGTATGGGGTAAGCATGGAAATTGAAATTCGCTTTTTTTTCATCATCATCAAAACAATTAAAACACTAATAGGAGTACTCGTCACTGTGTCATCCAAAGCAGGAAGAGACACAAGGTCATCTGGTCCCTATTTTGGATGAAACTCACAATTATAATACTTTAACAAAAAAAAAGTACAATGCAAGGTAGCTTGGCACCAAATGATGAAATTTAAGATTTTCAAATTTCAAATTTTTAAGATATACATTTCGCTTCGTTTGTCTTTTGAAGGTTTCTAGTTTGTTGACATTTCTTACTTAGACCCTTAGACAGAGATGGTATTCCAGATACGACTGCATCTATAAACCTTAACTATGAAGAAGTCTTGGGCTTAGGTTGAGATGTACTTGCTAAATTCAGCTCACTTTCTCAAGGCTGGGCATGTAGGTATGGAGATAATGGTCCTATGTATGTCCCAAAAATCGGTTTATTTTGTTCTTAATTTGACAATGTTTGTCCTCAAAACCAGGTTTTTTATAGGTCTTTAAAAGTAGTTCATTTTACACTGCAAGTATGGACTATCTATATTTTGCGATCTATGTCTCCAAAAGTGGGTTTATTTCAATGCCTGAACCTAGACAATGCTGTCATCGGAATTGCTATGTCCGCAGAATCCGGACTTTTTTCGTGAATTTGGTAGACAAAGCTTGTCTGATAATCCGCTGCCATTTCATTGAAAATAACGGTTTATTTCTCAAGTAATTCTGGAAAAATCCCGAACAAAAAAACGTCACATTTTGAAATAGTGTGGATATACAGTTTTTTTTATGTCTGAAAGACGACAGAGGTGAAACCACTTATGCGGTTTGTCCAGATTATATCTTGTATCTTGAGGACAATTTGAGGCAGATAGTTGAAGAACTGGTTTATTTTTAGAATAGTTTGGACACAGGTAGAAACAGTTTTGCTAAGACTGGGTAGATTAAAGGTGTCTGGAGAGACAAAGGTGGAACCAAGATGGTGGGAGAAATTGTGTTTGATACAAACTTAGACTTAAAAAGAGCTGAACACATGTAGATCTAGCAAAAGTTTCCATTGCAAATGTCTGTCCCCAAAACCAGTCTTTGGTGGACAGTAGATCACAATAATTCTCCAAAAAATGGGAAGATTGATTTTTTCTCGTGGACATACATAGGACCATGCAAATTACAGTACATGCCCACCCTTGCTTTCTTTGGCCTATCTATAATTTTAAACGGTAACTTTCCACAGGCCTTGCAGATTTAGACGTTGAATTTGATTGCGCATAGCAATTTCTAAACCTAATTTCATGCGACCAATGTTCATCTGCTGACGCAGGCCTAAACCTTCCTTTCAGCAGGATGTGGGTTTAGGCGACAGTATCCTCGAAGTATCCACAAGACAAAGGCATACCGAACGTAATACATGTTTATGCAGAGGATAAAATGAAGAGCCTCTCATAATCTTCCTTCTGTAATGTCTCGATGTTTTCTTTTCGTGGGAAATTCATCTTCTGCTATCAGCTACTAGTATGATTATATGATGTAAAACCTAGAGTGCTCAGTTCTTAGCCGATGCGGTGCCTTTAAAGGGGTGGTTGATTCCTTTTCTTATTCCCCGCGTACGGCATATTTTTGAGAATTTCTGCGGATTGAACAAACTTGCACAGCTTCGCATCAGATTCCATGTGATTTGTATCTGTTTATGGTAATAAGCTCGGGTTGGTCTCAGGCTCGGATTTAAATTGAACATCGTGAGCTAAACGTGAGCACATCCTCGACAATATGAGGAGCAATTTTTTGAGTTGAAAGGTGCGAAAATAGTTTTCCTTCATGGCTGTCATACTCCAAATTGCCCTTCTTCTAGCCCCAAGGGGATTTGGTATTGTTAGCTGAAGCGGGCGGGGGTCGAGACATTTGTTTGGGTCTTAAAATAGTTGTCCTGATATAGAGTTGTGTTGCCCATTATGCCCATGTCCTCGCGAACTTCCGAATTAGATCCTAAAAGAGCAATTAATGAAAAAACCAAGTAACCAGGTTATATCACCAACTAATGGAGACGAAGATCACAGAGTATTGAATTTTAACGTAAAATCTTTATATTTGATTTTAGAAGATTTTAAAGAAGGGGTAAATACGTCGAGCTAGCGCTCTCGTTGTGCATTCCAAAAATTGTTTTCAAGAGCAAATATGAGCATATATCGAAAGAAGAAGAATATATCTACGCATCTACCTCGTGCAATTTATTTCCATGGTTCAGAAGCTGAGCAGTAAGTGTTTTCATTATACCCAAAAAATAAGAGAATTGAATCGTCTCCCAATCGGCTTTTGAATCAAACAAATTAAATGCCTGAGGCAGATGTGTAGATATACCCTTCTTCTCTCGATCTATGCTCAATTTTGCTCCTAAACACAATTTCTGGCATGCACAACAAGCGAGCTAGCTACCTGGGTTTTAGAGAGACTTTTGCAGCTTTGCATGTTGTGAATTACTGGTTGAGAGAATTTCCTTTGTCTGCGATCGCTAATCGCTTTGAATTGCGGTGTCAATCAAAACCAACTCGTGTCTTGCCAAATCTGTCCTTGTTTGTAACGGATCAAAACTGCACCGGTGCAATGTAAATGTGGTCTTAGTGAACAAATCATATGAGACGAGAAAATCAGAAATATATTACATGGTTTTTGTTTTCACAGAACTCAGGATCACTTCCATCACCGAGTTATGCGCCTGGTCCACCAAACGACATGGCAATGGGTGGAATGCAACCCGGATTTTATCAGGTAAGAAGTGAATACCGGTTTTTATACTGGAAATTTATCAGCTTCTATCTTGTTTAAATTCGGGTATTCGGGTACAAAGTGTGGTTTACTGCCAGCAGCTAAAAGTTGCTTTAAGAACGAGCCGGAAACAGGATAGAGCTCAAAGATTTAAAATATTGGGTGCAAAATTATGTTACTTTTTTCTTTGAATTAAATGGCTTGAAAGAAATTTTAGGTACTTTGCTGTAAATCTGCCGTGGAAATTTTTTGATATCTTTATTAGTTTCAAAATGGCGGTATTTATTTTATTTAGGCTGTGATGTCATCAAGTTTCTAAATCCTAAACCAAAAGAGCGATAAATATTCTCTTGCCACCATATTGTAGACCTTCATAAACCACGATTTTCTTGAAGATTGTATCATGTTTCCTCGATCAATCTAGGATTTACGATGATTTCAGTTTTTTCAAAATTTCCCTTGAATGTTTGAAAAGCAATGACGTTTTCAACTACTTGGTAATATTGTTATTTTTTGTAGCCACCACCGCATTCAAGGCATCCAAGTTTATCGCAATCGCAGACACCACCGCATCCCCAACCCTCACCTATACCGCAGACACCCGCGCAAGCTATGATGCATAACCAGGTATGGCTTTTAACCAGTTGAAAAGGTATTACTGTCTGAAAATCACAGCGAAAAAACTCCTCCACCTGACTTAATACTTTTAAACTATCATCGGACGCATTCATAATCTTTTATTGGTACAAAAAACCCTTGGTTTCCTGCAATCTTTTCAGGGCCTTTTGTAATTCTACTTTTCCAAGTTCAGTTATCACGAAATTTTATCGATATTTTTGATTGATTTATCAGTTTCAAGACCAAGAATTTTCAAACTCGAAAAAAGTTGCCAAATGCTATTTTGAATTTTTGTGAAAGATTACATCACCAATATTTGAAATTGCCCAAATGTCCGATTTATCATGACATGTTAAAAGAGTCGCTCTCTCAACGGAAAGCTTCCCTGAAATTTTTTTAGCGTGATTTGCTTTACGTAGTTGACTTTTTCTATGACAAGGGACTGTTTATTAGCTCAGAGTGTTTCTTTCTAATAACAAGACAACTGATAAGATGCTGTCTTAGAAACTTCTAGCGTTGCTGTTTTGTTGAGTTTTGAATTTGTACTGAGAGTGTTCTTAATATTTACATCTCTTTTTTAGTACATGCAAGCAAGGTATGGTGGCCCTCGACCCCCAGGTCTTCGAATGCCAGGACAGGTAAATATTTCTCTAACTTGGTATAAAAAGTAAGATAGGTAAAACAGGTCCACACGTGCATGCTGTGGTATGCCATGTGCGAAGGCAAGCCCGTTCTTCGTAAGACGAGAAACCTCTACAGCCCTTCAATAAAATCCTCAATTTAAATTCAACATTTAGTAAGTCCCGTTCTTTGCTAAGCCCCCAGTACATTACCCACTTTCATTGACAACAAGTAGCTCTAAATTGTTTAATTTTATTTCAATGATATAATTTGAATGTTACAGCTGTTTGTAGACGATATGAAATTTAGGTCCTAAAAAGCTACATTTTATAACCTTGACATGTGATGTTTTTGAATGAGCCCTAGACTCGTATATGCCCCTCTCTTTATTCGCTCCTCTAGAGCTCCTGTAATTGAATAAGCTCCCCTTGACCAGCATCATTATCATCAGCATCATTTATTTATTTAAGTAGGCTAAATAAAGAATAGCCAAATTAAAGTAATAAAGCCAATGAAGGCCTACTAGCTCAATAGAGCCATTTTGGGGTTATTACATCGTGTCCTTTTCTTTACTTAACTAGCCTTCATCTGGTGTTCCTGGACCAAACATGATGCCCAACTCAATGGATCCCGCTCGACAACAACAAGCTCATAGCCCGTACCAATGTAAGTAAATCTACAGGTTTGAGAAAACAATTTAGTGGATGAGTGAAGGGACGACCCCAATTTGAAGGGCCTCTGTTCTCTGGACATTTAAACAATAATAGTAGGTATACCTTACAGTAAAAGCCCGCATGAAAGATCCTGACAATTTCCCAAACACGCTGGAAGGGTTCTAAAATGTGGGATGCGTTACTGGGAAACAGCCTCAATAGGTTCTTAAATCGGTTCTTAAACCACTGTCAAAATAATTTGACTTTTTGTACTGGTGTTATGATGATCTACCCTATATTCAGTAAGAACCCGCAGAATAGAAACCAATTTGCTCAAAACTGCCTGTTTAGTTCCTTAGTAGAAGGGCATTAATCTGGAAACAGGCTGAAAGGTTTCTTATCACATGGTTATCAATGATTTCAACTTAAATCTATGAAGAAAACCCAGAACAAACACTATCGAACAGTATGTTCTTTGAAAATCCCGCAGAATTTTTTACAGTAATGACAAAATGATGTAATTTATCTTCAGAACTGAAGCAGAGTTGCCATTGTATTGACATAAGAGACATTCCCTTGGTATTTTCTTTTCATCCCTATGGGACAGCACTTTTTACTTGTTATTGTTCTGAAGCAGAAAACTTGATTATACATTGTTTCTTCTTGTGACGAAGTCGCTGCTGGAAAATTTGGAATTTTTACGATTTAATTAAAAATTCCAATTGCAGTATGTTGTTGGAGAGATATCATATCGCGAGGAAACCATTGATTTGAATTTCTTGATATTGTTTCGTTTCAGCACAATCAATGATGACCGCAATGCAACGAATGAATCACCCACGAATACCAGTGCCTCCGGTAAGTATCAAAATATCTTGTTCAAGCATAGGTTCCAAATCTTTAACTCAGCGTAAAAAAGTGGGTGTAAAATTATATTTCTTTTGATTGAATGGCTTGAAAGAAACTTTAGATACTTATCTATAATTCTACCGTTGGACTTTCCAGAAATTGTGAATATTTTTCAAAATTATAGCGTATTTTACATTTCAGCTCATTTTAGGATGTGACGTCATCAAATTTCTAAATCATAACCCAGATGAGTGACAGACTTTTGCTTGATACCATATTGTAGGCTTCCATGAACTATAGTTCTCTTCGAAGTTACTTCATGTTGCGTCAAACGGTTTAGAAATTACGATGGTTTTAAGTTTTTTTGAAAATTTTTCTTGAATTCTTGAAAAGGAAGAAAAACACTCTAATTCTGAAACTATTAAAGATTTCAGAAAAGTCCGATGGTAGAATTATAGAGAAATAGCTAAAGTTTCTTTGAAGTCATTCAGTTCAAAGAAATAGGTCACTCAATTTTACACCGGCCTTTTTAAAGATGTGGAAATACTTCTTGTTCATGGACAAGTCATTTGCTGCTATCTCGAATTGGCTTATAGATACCTGATTGGCTTATTCAACGAAAACGTCGTTCAGGGAAAACTTAACCACCAAATCCCTCCACTTGAATGACCCGTTTCTTTGTAAGTTCTGTTTAACATTAGATGCCGTGCATAGTTTGCGACCTGAAACCAACGAAGAGCTGCGCTCGTGACTTTTACAAATTTCATCACAGACCTCACCTGGCTTCTGATGTTAGGCAGAATCTAATATAGTATCCATTCGGTTAATCGTTCGTAGTGTATGTATGTAGTTTAACTTTGCGTGTCTTTTCTATTGGCCATGGGGTAGTCATTGTTCTTCGCTCCCCTTGGCATCGTCCCTGTAGTGTTGCACAGTATTAGGTAGGTATAGTAGAATGTAAGATTTATTGCAATAATTTATGTGTATAAAAAAGCTTATTTCCCAAGTTGTTTGTTAAGTTATTCTCATCATAAATCTAAAGCCCTGGTCAAGCGAGTAAGCCTTTTTTGCCAAACATCTGAGATTTGCTTGCGAAGCAAAAGGTTTGTTAGGTACGTTGAGCCTCGTCGCAAACATCTGCATGGCAAACATTTTGCCTTGTGACAAGCAGACAATATTTTTTAAATGTTTCTAGACATCACCCAACATCTATATCTTATTTTTGCTTTTCAAACGATGTTATGGATGCGGCCAAACGGAAAAAAACATTGCTTTGAAAGCAATTGTCAAATTATTGGCAAACAATATTGGCTTATTTGGCCAGAGTTTTACTTATTAGAGGCGTTATGAGAGGTGCTTTTTCAGACAATGGCTAAAATGGCTTCCCAATATGCTTGTCGCACATCATACGCCGCACATCACACACAGAACAGGACTTTTTTACCGTTTCAAATATTAAAACAGGCCAAGAAGAGGCCAATCAACCTTCCTCTGGGTACCAATTTTGGCTAAACCTTCCTTTCGAGTCAAAATAACTAGATTTTTCGAAGTCCTCGCGTTGTTTATATCCCTAAAACTTACAAACCAGTTGCCATTGTCAAGTTAACTCTAGAATTTCTAAACCTTCCTCAAATATAAGATATAGCCGTGGAAGCGTGACTTGATTCTCGCCCGTGATTTCAAACAAACAAACAAATCTCGACAATTAACGTAAAACCCTTTGTTGTCAGAATCCCAAGGCAGAGAGGCAGCTGCCTTTGCGAACTTTAACTGAAGTGGTATAGCAGTAGTTTCCAACATACGTATGGCACATCAGATATTGATCAATAACAACGTACTGTATTGAAAGTAATCAGAGAAACTTAAATGCTTGTTCTTTAGAGCGTAAGCCAAAACGATGTGATGTTGGAGCCTAAAGCAGCTGTTTTTGAAACTTTAGCTGAAGTGGCATAACACTGTTTTCCAATATACGTATGGCACATCACATACAGGACAGTAACAACGTATTGTTTTAGGTATTAGAAGTAATCGGAGAAACTTAAGTGCTTATTCTCAAGAACATAAACAAAACTATTTGCTGTCAAACTCTTAAGGCAGCTGTATTTCCAAACTTTTAGCTGAAATGGCAGAACAGTGTTTTCCAATATACGTATGGCACATCACATACAGGACAGTAACAACGTATTGTTTTAGGTATTAGAAGTAATCAGAGAAACTTAAGTGCTTCTTCTCAAGAACGTAAACAAAACTATTTGCTGTCAAACCCGTAAGGCAGCTGTATTTCCAAACTTTTAGCTGAAATGGCAGAACAGTGTTTTCCAATATACGTATGGCACATCACATACAGGACAGTAACAACGTATTGTTCTAGGTATTAGAAGTAATCGGAGAAACTTAAGTGCTTATTCTCAAGAACATAAACAAAACTATTTGCTGTCAAACTCTTAAGGCAGCTGTATTTCCAAACTTTTAGCTGTAATGGCAGAACAGTGTTTTCCAATATACGTATGGCACATCACATACAGGACAGTAACAACGTATTGTTTTAGGTATTAGAAGTAATCGGAGAAACTTAAATGCTTATTCTTAAGAACATAAACGAAACTATTTGCTGTCGAACCATTAAGGCAGCTGTCTTTCCAAACTTTTAACTGAAGTGGCATAACACTGTTTTCCAATACACGTATGGCACATCACATACAGGACAGTAACAACGTATTGTTTTAGGTATTAGAAGTAATCGGAGAAACTTAAATGCTTATTCTTAAGAACATAAACAAAACTATTTGCTGTCGAACCATTAAGGCAGCTGTCTTTCCAAACTTTTAACTGAAGTGGCATAACACTGTTTTCCAATACACGTATGGCACATCACATACAGGACAGTAACAACGTATTGTTCTAGGTATTAGAAGTAATCGGAGAAACTTAAATGCTTATTCTTAAGAACATAAACAAAACTATTTGCTGTCGAACCATTAAGGCAGCTGTCTTTCCAAACTTTTAACTGAAGTGGCATAACACTGTTTTCCAATACACGTATGGCACATCACATACAGGACAGTAACAACGTATTGTTTTAGGTATTAGAAGTAATCGGAGAAACTTAAGTGCTTATTCTCAATAACATAAACAAAACTATTTGCTGTCGAACTCTTAAGGCAGCTGTATTTCCAAACTTTTAGCTGAAATGGCATAACAGTGTTTTCCAATATACGTATGGCACATCACATACAGGACAGTAACAACGTATTGTTTTAGGTATTAGAAGTAATCGGAGAAACTTAAGTGCTTATTCTCAAGAACATAAACAAAACTATTTGCTGTCAAACTCTTAAGGCAGCTGTATTTCCAAACTTTTAGCTGAAATGGCATAACAGTGTTTTCCAATATACGTATGGCACATCACATACAGGACAGTAACAACGTATTGTTCTAGGTATTAGAAGTAATCGGAGAAACTTAAGTGCTTATTCTCAATAACATAAACAAAACTATTTGCTGTCAAACTCTTAAGGCAGCTGTATTTCCAAACTTTTAGCTGAAGTGGCATAACACTGTTTTCCAATATACGTATGGCACATCACATACAGGACAGTAACAACGTATTGTTTTAGGTATTAGAAGTAATCAGAGAAACTTAAGTGCTTCTTCTCAAGAACGTAAACAAAACTATTTGCTGTCAAACTCTTAAGGCAGCTGTATTTCCAAACTTTTAGCTGAAATGGCAGAACAGTGTTTTCCAATATACGTATGGCACATCACATACAGGACAGTAACAACGTATTGTTTTAGGTATTAGAAGTAATCAGAGAAACTTAAGTGCTTCTTCTCAAGAACGTAAACAAAACTATTTGCTGTCAAACCCGTAAGGCAGCTGTATTTCCAAACTTTTAGCTGAAATGGCATAACAGTGTTTTCCAATATGCTTCTTTAAAGATCACCCAGCTGAATTTTGAATTATTGATTATAACTGTCGCTAGAGCGAGGGACATTTAGCAGAATTGTTTTTTATTTACCGGACTGCACTGTTTTGCCCTGAGTCGGTCTTCTTTTATGTTGCTCTTTGCTGTCTGCTGTCTGAGTTTCCGATCATGAGACAGAATATCTAAGAACACAGATCATGATAAATATTTCTAGACCTAGAAAAAAGCTTTCAGATTTAGTTGGATCCAATGACGAAAATTTGGCTTTATTTAATGACTTATCAATTTAAAAATGTTTCTCGATAGTTGACATGAACATAGATACCTCTTTTTTATATTGGTGCGTTAAAGAGGCTGTACAGGCTAAACTTCCAAAAATCCTAAACTTTCTCCATCTAATGCTGGCAAGTAGCAGCAGATACATTGCAAATGACGATGTTTTCTACATGTTTGAACCCCGTAGAATTCGCCAGTGCAATCAGATTTTTCATGCCATGAACGATTATAAAGATACAACTGGATTCTAAGCGACAAGTTTCAGATGTGTGTAGCCTAACCACACGGAAGGCAACAGGCAGGCTATAGAAATTTTACGCCACGCGCCAATTAGAGAGGAATTTGTCATTGAATTTGATGATATTGGGCAGCTGATCTCTATATTTGTTTACAAAAATCTTGTACAGCCCGTTTAAGAGCTGAATTATTAATCGCAAAAGTTTAATTTGCCTCTTCGTCCAAGCCAGAGCTTTCGCCTTTTGGCCCAAGCTAATTTCTGAAGCACATTCAAATCTAATTCTAAAATTAAAGAAAAATGAAAACACGGGGTGAATTCTAGCAAACAGAATATAACATGATCTTAGTTTTGTTCAAATTTCATAAAGGCTTAGGCCGAAACGCCAAGGTTCTGCATTGGAGGTGACAGCAAATCTGAATGTTCAATGTTAATATTTTAACAATCAAAGCACTAATACCAACCAACGAGGTGATGTTCGAGTTAACTATCGAGGAATATGCTGAAACTGTTTTGCCAGTGATTAAAGTTGAGTTCTCGTCACTGGAATCAACCAAATCTGTACACTTTTTCTGTGACACCCAGTAGATTCACCAAAATTGTAGCGGCAGGAGGAGAAGAGTGAACGTTAGCAAGAGCTTTACTGCAGAATTGAATTAACTTCTTGAAGAGGTTGTTTGATGTTTATAATTTTCTCTTTGCTTCACAGAACTACAGCCCGATGCGACCGATACCTAACTCATCAATGGGACCCAGCGGCATGCCAATGTAAGCATATTTTCAGCATTAAGTGTAGTTTTTACATCTTTGAGTAGTTAGGCTCTCTTCAACCATACACTATACGTAATGTTTGATATAGTGTACAGTTAAAGAGGGCCTGATTACTCGAAGAGAACAGGCATCGACTTGGTCTTTTGCGCTTCAGCAGTTCTTTTAGTGCTGACTAATTTACCCCACTAGGGCATCTTCAGAGTTGTTTAGTTTCGATATACATACCAGATGTGCTAAAAAGATACCACTTTAAACACGTCGTGATAAATTGTACACTAGGCCAATCTTGAAGAATAATGATTTAATCTCTCGCCAAAATCCCAAATTTGTTTTCCAATTCGCAAATTATTTTCCGTTTCAAATGGGAAATCTAGTTCTGGCTTTAATAGGTTGTTTTGATTTGTAGGGGACCTCGTGGACCTTGGAGCACAACTACGACACCGGTGAGTTTTTTTAAAGATAATTTTATTTTGTTGTGTGTTACTATTTTGATGTTTTCAGTCGTAGATCCTGCAAAACCTATCTGTTTTCAGGTCCCAAGGCATCGAGAAGAGCCGCCTGATTTGATTAAAAAAAGAAACGAAATACTGATGAATTGTTGTTATGTAATGTATTGGTGGAACTTTTATTTCATCTTTCGTGAAACCAGATTTGAGCTACTCATGTGCCTATTCCAGAAAGTTTCGTGCTATGCATTCTTAACAGAAATTTGTGACTTTTCCTGTGTCTCTTTCATGGCAATTCTTTCAATAATTATTTTTATGTTTCTAGACTTCGATAACGCCTGGACCTCCTGGAACTCCGATTCTACAAAGTCCGCAAGGTATGTTTAACCTATGTCAACCGTGTGAAATTTTAGTGATTTCCTGCCGGGGGGTGGGGGAGCATTTTTCGTCCCCTAATTATCTCCGTACGTATAACAGCTATGACAATGAAACTTTTGGTATGTCATAATTTGACAAAGGAGAATTCACAAACAGCAGCATTTAATCTTTAGTCTCGTGATTCGTTGCTAGGCAACCAAGAAAAAGGAAAATTTTCGACGAAATCGAGCTATTTGTAAAAATATGTCTATTTTCACTAAATAATTAGATAAAATCGGCAAAAAACTATCCAAAGGCTTGCTTGGTAGCCTTACATTTTCATGTCAGCTTGATATAGTTTCAGATGGATATTTTTGGTTCTTAATTAATTAACTAATTAATAAATGACAATTGGATTCAATGCAAAGTTGTTTGCTCAATGATTAAGAATAAGAACTATCATTTTCGCATATATTTGGTGAAATCAAGCACCTTGATCACTATTGGGAGGGGGCAGAAAATGCCCCCCCCCCCCCGCCTGGTTAAAATAAGGTTAAGAATTGTTCCCCTTGTCACCGTTTAGAATTTCAGAATCAATTATTTTGGTGCACCCATTTCGAAATGGGCAAGTCTCACCTCTGACATGCAAAATCTCGCATTAATTAAAGTAACCTTGGCATTCTGCCAATTCTGAGCTTGACATTGAGCTTGACATGACATTTTGAGCTTGTTAGAAGCGAATGTGAATAGATTTTCTGGATGAACGGAGGTTAGTGTTTGATGGATCTTACTGATGCCTTCTTAGCATTCATTATTGAACAAGTACCCTTATTTCTAACAAGAAAGGTACAATTGTTTTTGTTCCTACCTAGCATCCGCAGCATAGGTTCCAAATCTTTAAAAAGGCTGGTGTAAAATTGAGTGACCTATTTCTTGGAACTGAATGACTTCAAAGAAACTTTAGCCATTTCTCTATAATTCTACCGTTGGACTTTTCGGAAATCTTCAATATTTTCAGAATTAGAGTGATTTTCTTTTTTTTCAACAATTCAGGAACAAGTTTCAAAAAAAACTTAAAACCATCGTAATTTCTAAACTCTTTGACGCAACATGAAATAATTTCGAAGAAAACCAAAGTTTATGAATGCCTACAATATTGTATCAAGCAAAAGTCTGTCCCTCGTCTATTTTTGATTTAGAAATTTGATGACGTCACATCCTCAAATGAGTTGAAATGTAAGATACGCTGTAATTTCGAAAAATATTCACAGTTTCTGAAAAGTCCATCGGTAGAATTATAGATAAGTATCTAAAGTTTCTTTCAAGCCATTCTATCAGAAGAAATAGGTCATTGAATTTTACACCCACCTTTTTACGCTGAGATAAAGATTTGGAACCTATGCTACCTAGCATCCGCATGTAGTTTTAGAACACTGAGAAGCCAAGCTAATCAAATTGTGTGTCCTGATCCTTCCTGTCGATGTGACCACACCTTCTGATTCCTCTAGCCTGAACGTACTGAGAGTTGGCGACTTTCTTTAATCGCGGGAGCAGTGGAAGGCACAGTGTTCCAGGGCATGTAATTAATGTGAAAAATGAAAGTATCAGAATTATACCAAACTGATTTTTCTATTGTTCACCGTAGCCGGAGGAACGTCGAAACCAAAAAAAATTTCAAATCGGACAATCTAGTGCTGAAGAAACATTATTTCAAATTAGGCCTAAAGAGTAAACTGCAGGCTTCTTTCTAAGCACATGAAATTTTCAATCGACCTTTTCACTACATCTTCTGCAGGGTTCAATCTGTCAAACAAAACAAAGATCAAGAGAATCGAGTGAGTGCAAGCAAAGAAATTTGAATTTGAAAGTTAGTGCTATTTTGTGGCCTCGCTGTGCTACAAAAGCAGCCTGCAGTACACTTTTTAGGCCTAACTTGAAATGATATTTTCTCAGCACTAAATTGTCCGATTTGAAAATGTTTTGCGTCTTGATATACCTCAGGCTATGGTTAAATATAGAAAAATCAGTTTTGTACAATTCTGAAATTTTCATTTTTGGCATTAATTACACTAAAACGGAAATCTGGATCACAGTGGAAGGGTGGGAATTCGAGCCACCAATCTTGAGATCGGTAGGCCAGCGCGCTACACCTGCTCACCTTGTACCTGAGATATTGATAATAAAGCTGGCAGTTGTTTCGGATCCTTTGTTGCAGCACTTCGTTATGAGTTTGAAAAGTTGATTTTGATTGTTTATTACCTTTTTCCATTTTAGACCCAACGACACCGGTAAGTTAATTTTTTGTGATAATTCATGCGTTTTTCTTATTAAAGTTAATGACAGAGAGAGTAGTGGAGAGGAAATCGTCCACACATTACTGTAAACCCCGCAAATAACGACTGAAGGAATAGACCTTGTAGCTATTCTACAAAAGAGCCTGGATCGAGCGTTGTTTTTATACGGTTTTGTACACGAAGTTCGATCGAGTGGTGTTAGAGCTTCTATCAGGTCAGGGCATGAAAACCCACCCGACCATGCGACCGGGCGGTCGCAGGAAATTTCCCATTACTAATGTCCTGCAGGAAATTTTTCAAATATATCCTGTTCATTCATGCTCTGATATCCATTTTTTTCATAAAAATGAAAGAGGTATCATAAATTCAGGCAAAATTGACTTATCGAGATATGTCAGTACCATTTATGTTTATAGTGTAATAACAAATATGAGATCAGTAAAGAAAGTAACTGAACCCAATGCCAATCATGATAGTTTCTGTGACTGGGTTCAAACTTAATTCAAATCCAATATTTGATAAATGCTATGGACATGGGGATTCAAAATAGATCGTTTGGAACCTTTGAAACTTGACTTCTTTTCGAGAAAGCTGGACATTTTAAGTATTCTATGCTTGCAGGATTTTTGAGGATGATTTCTGTCCGGTCGCAGGAAGGAAAATATTTTTCATGCCCTACACTATTGTGCACCTTTGAAAATTCCACAAAATGTAGCGAAATATCGTTCGATCCTGGTTCTTCTCGGAAATTATCTTTTAGGGACATATGAGGGTATAAAGCTCTTTGATCATAAACTTGATAGTGGCAGAATCTGAGCATTCAAAATAGCTCAGCTCACATCCGTTCCTCGAATCTTCAGGAAACATTGAAATTTGATCGAGAAATCGAATGTTTGGGATAACGGGATAATGGGCAAAAATGTTTTCCTTATCGAGAAGCAAAAATATGGAATGATCTTCCTGCCGATACCAATCAGGCCTCTTCCCTAAATAGTTTTAAACAGTCTATTTAGGAGTTAGTTTTTATTTTCTTTTATCATAGACTCAGTAATTTTGTATTAGGATTTTAACAATTTTGCTTTTTGTGTTGTACTTAATCTATTCCTTCGTAATTCTATATGGTAAGTAATGTTTGTAAGTAGAGGGCCCCTTGTAAAACAGCTCCCGCTGAAAGGCAACCCTCCTTAATAGAATCAAATATCAAACGGGCAATATTTCAGGAGGAACCCATGCAAGAGAAATGAAAATTTGACCGAAATAGTGAATGTTCAAAGTAACGGTTTTAATAGAGAGTACATCGTACTTTAGTAAAGGAACCCTTTGGCTAAATACATAGCTTCGTCTGATACTGGGGTCACAGCAAATTGTGAGACAAGATCCGATAGGAAGAAACGAGAATGAAAAGGCAAATCCAATCATCGGCAACGAAAATGGGGATCTCTGACGCGGAGCCCATCCCATAGGAACCTATGAATAGTTATAGTTACTCGGTTTTTCGAAATGAATTTAAAAATGCATGTCTCTATCCCTTGGCCAAAAGAAGCCTGTAAATTTGTATCCTTTCGTTGAAAATGTTAAAAATCGAGAAGTGACTTACAAAATGTCTTACCTTATTTTCTCTTCTTTCCAGTATGGCATAGTTGGACCAGAAGGGCAAGCAGATTCGATAAATGGTATGTTCATGAACTTGCCAACACGTCTATTTGCAATTGTTTATCAAATTCTTTCCAAGTAATGGCCTTAAAACGTCTCTGACATTATTCATCGTCATTAAACTTCCTTGCGAGATTGACGGAACAGAATGTACGACTGTAAAGCCTTTTCCAGCGGAAGGAACTGCAATAAAAATAAACTGAATATTTAAATAGATTTTAAAATCTCAAAAATGTTTCTTGCCACAGAGGTTCTCATATCGCAGGTGGGAATTTAAAACTGAATTCACTAATAGCTGAATTAAGAAAGATTTATGAATGCAAAATTCCAAAATTGCTTATTGCTGTGCTTGATTTTAACAATGTTCTTGATCAATAGGAAACACGATTTCGTATCATAGTTTACTCCCAAGACACATAAATTCCTTTGCGTAGCTTAAAGGCACACTGTCGTGGCTGTAATTGGCTGGTTGTGATGTTGAAATGCCTAACAAAAGACCTGGCCTCTGCATCATTATAAAGCCTTTATGCTCTTAGATCATACTTTGTTTCGAGAATAAAGGGAGTCTGATCGTTATCATCTTCATGAATTTCAGTGTACATCTAAATTACTGAAGCCTGTCTAATTATATTCTTTCATATTGTCTTATTCATCCAATCAGTGCCACGACAGTGTGCCTTTGATATGCACTCTAAAATTTCTTGGGATAAATTATTTATAATCAATAAAATTTATAAATCAATTACAATATATAATCGACTCAAACAAAAATGCAAAATGAAAATTATAAATCATTCAATCACGCATTTTGATTGGCTGCATTTCATTGTTTTTTGCACAGTAATTCTGATACGTTTGCCAATACAACTGCTCTTCTCAGTTGTTACTTACCATGTTCATTTAATGATAACGATAATAATTATGATAATTATCATTTTTAGATGGAACAGAATCAATCGATGGATTACCTGAGGTAAGAATAAATGAAATATTCTAATCCTTAAAATTAAACACTATTTTTTTTCTATATCACTAAAATATTAAAATACAAGAAACAGAACTCAAATTTAATCATTGTTGAAGTGGAGGCAAAGAAACATAACGTTATCGAGTTGCCTCCACACACAAAATCACAAATTGACCAACGATTTACAGATAAAATTAACTTTACGCTACTAATAAGAGACAAAGGCCGAATTTACACTTGAGGCAATCTTTCAATGCGGCTTACGCAGCAAAGCTAGATAAATCCAACTTCGCCGTATTGCCACGCTTTATGGGTGCAAAGAGCGTCAAGGACGGTGCCTTAAGTGCAAATTCAGCTAAGGGCAACTCTACCCTCCGCTCCAGCACTATGAGAAGAGTATGATATTAAAGAAGTGGAAATAAAATATGATACTTACCAGATAGAGGTGAGGCACTAGCTGATTTACGGTCTGCATAAAGTAAAAATCCTGGAAATTTCTGTAAGAATAGACAGTATGGTTTTCAAGGGAGAAGTCGAAAGAAGAATATGAATTTATTTAAAGCAATAGGGCTATGCGCACGAGGAAAGGGCTTTAAATATGACTTAGAACTGAGACTAGACTCGCAATACTTTGTGAACGATATTGTTTGAATTTCCAAAAAATACAACCAGACTATGCTCAGCAAGAACTCTCAACCGTCTCTGCAAGCAATCTGATAACTTGGTACTGTGTTTATCACTTTCTGCCATCATGGTCGACTGATTACATGAGTCTCAGCTTTTCGCACTGAATTGGATGATATTTATGGCTTTAAACCGAGACTCATGACAATACAGCTCCAAAACGCACATTAATTTAGGCCATCTCCGCCGCGTTCCAGCGGGACCAATCAGATCACTACTTTCTTAATATGGTCAACCCACGTGGCTATTCTTAGCGTTTGATTGGCTGATTAGTTCAAAGTTCGACTTTTCGAAGCGAAACGACGTTCGAAACGACGTTCGAAACGATGTTTCAGTGAAAATATAAACATCAGATTGAAAATGTTGAACGAAGACAAGGAAGCACGTCGTCAGTCTACCATCATGGGGCATTTCTTTCTTGTCAAGCGTCGGTATCGTAATCAGCATATGCTCCAAATCTTTAAAATATTTGGTTTAACATTCTTATAGACCTGTTTCTTTGAATTGAATGGCTTAAGATGAACTTTATCTACTCAGCAAGACGTAGGAATGTGTAACCGCTGACCATGCGCCACTTTGCGTCTGCACTGCAAGAGAATGTTTTGGAGCGCGGCTACGGGCCTAGAACTTAGGGGTAGCGGTTATTTGCCCCGATCGCTCTTCATCCGTTCCCGATGTTCCAAACCACATGTGACATTTTATTTTCAACGACTTTTGACGTGCCACGAAGGTGAAGAAGAAGACTTTTCATGAACATCAGTGGCTGGAAATCACTTTTTGTATCAACGGGATGTGTGCCTAAATTCGTGGAAATTACCAGAATATGAAAATCTAATTTTCTAGAAAACAGGACCATGCCTCATCACCATTTTCTCTTGAGACGGAGCTCAACATGTGGTCAAAATGGTGGTGTTGGTGAGTTGTTTTGCAAATATTGCGTTTGATTGCTCCACCTTCGAAAATGCACGTTACTCTTCACTGAGCGACATGGTGCTAGCTTTTCCAGGTCTAAAGTATCGGACGATCAGAGAATCAAGCAACTCTCAAATATCTTACCGTTTATTTTACTTGAAACTTCAACATACTGATTGTATAATTTCTTGACGATTAGACTATCTGTGCCACTATACCTTGCTAGATAGTTATTTGCCGATCTTTGGTGAAATTTTGATAAAAACACTGGACTAAAAATACCACCAGTTCAACAAAGATTTGTTGAAAATCAAGACCATGCCTCATCACGAAACTCTATTCCTTTGTTTGTAACAGAATGAGGATGGAAAATGTTTTGTCGTCATGTTTCGGAAATATTGCGTTCAAACAGGATAATTAATTTCTTTAGATGCAAGAACAGTGGTCTCAACAATGCTTAGGGCCTAGCCATATGCGCTTAGGCCACCACAATGGTCCATTGCCAGCTAGACCAGGCTAGGCCATTGCCAGAGCATGTTGTTTACAAGCTAAGGCTGGGCACAGTCCAATGTTTCCTTCAACCAATGGTGTTGCAAGTACATTTAGTAAAAATCTTACTGGATACTGACTATGGTAATAAACAAAAAAGAAGTATACAAACCATAGATAGGCTATATATTACTTACTGACTGAGCTTTACTTGCCCATGTCTATGGTGTGGACTTCCCCGTGACTGTGTAAATGGCAGAAATACAGAGTATCTTCCAGGTAACATGCTAAGCAAGTATGTCTTAATTTGGTATTAATCTGTGAGCTGAGTTTTTATAAAGAATTTCTCTTTGAAACATTCATATGAAAGATCCTTGTCTAGTGCACCTGGGCAAGTAGTGTTAGGGTCTAGATGACTACTGCAGTAGTATCTACCAGCAAACATGGACAGCTATGCGGTAAAGTCCTACATCTAAGGAACCATTTTACAAGAAACTCAGACTCTGAATTTTTTGCAAGGACTATAATGTAATGGGCTAATTAAGTGAGAAAAGTTGGCTTGTCAAAAGTGGCTTTTTAAGGGCAGGACTTGATTGTCTTTCTTCCTCTTTTCTCTTCTAGATGATGAAAAATGGTAAATTCCTCAGCATTGAATACTGGCTTCTTGGATGATTTGAAAGCATGTAACAAGGGTCTTTGAGGAGCAGTTCTTAACTCTGATAGAAAGGTGTCTGCACCCCCTCTGGATAGGGCTAACAAGCTTCCTTGTAACTGTGCAGCTATGTTTGTCAGAAGGATTAATGTAAATATCTTGAACTAAAGAATTTTTTGTTGAAGCTCGATATTGAGAGACACTTTGCTGTATGCTGAGAATAAGGACTTACCTATGCAGCAACACATTGGTTTTCTAACAGTGCTTCTATTGTTGTGCTTAAATATTAATTTTATACTATACTACTAGGTCATTGTATTTACTACAAATGGCATGCTTGTATTTTGTGTTGTCTTCTGCAACAGAACTCTTCCTCTTATTATCTGCATGTTTGTTAGGCCAATTCATTTATGAGGACGGAGAATATCCTCATATTGTAGGATGAAGAATATCCTAGGAATTACAATCCTGACAAAATTCATTGAGACAAATGCATTTCATTTTGACAGCAGTGGCGGACACTTTGCCAAATATTGGGGGGAGGGCAAAGTTATTGTTTCAGTTAAAAAGCATTGTTTATTTCCATTGTTTGTGAACACAATATCTTTGTTCTAGCCAACATTGGGGGGGGGGGGGTGATCCCACCTCCTGCCCCCCCCCAAGTGTCTGCCACTGGTTGACGCCTGCCCTGCCTGCTTCAAACTACTTCCTTCCACTGCTGAAGACCCCCCCCCCCTCCCTCACCCCATTTCAATGTGGATATCATAAAAGAACACATAGTTGTGAAGTCATCTATCTGTGACATAATTTATTTGCTTCCATCTGCTTCTAACATTGCAATGGGGTCTTAACTGGAAATTTCCTCCATTATGCAAATTGTCTCAAGAGTTTTGGCTGGGATTGTAATTTATATTATTTGTAAAACTATTTTGAGGATGGAACCATTCTACTGACAATAAAAGTGTCTGTCAAAGGGCCAAAAGCAATAACTGACAACAACTTTCTGGCAACATCCCCTTTTTTGTGATACAGTAAAAACCCGCATATAAGAACCTACAATTTGCAAGTCAGCCTGAATAGGTTCTTATGTTTTGGGTATTTAGTAGGAAATGAGGATGTTCAGGTTCTAAAAATTGATTCTAATTTTATTCAGGACTTTCAGGAATTCCTTTCCTTCAGATTCAAACTTCAGGCATATTATTTACTGTCAGTTCACATCAGTTGAGTGTATGAGATATTATTCGCAACAGGAATTTGTGGAAGAATCATAAATTTTTATATAATCAAAAGAAAAGCTTCTCATTGGACAATATACAAATTTCTGATTCTTCCACAAACTTATGTAGCTAATAAGACCCCAATAATCTCTACAAATATAAGAACCTACTATTTTTAATTTCAGGCTGAATGGGTTCTTATACAATGGGGGTCTAATTGCAAAATTTCAGCCTGCAGGCTCTTAATCCACTTGGTTCTTTTACATGGGTTTTTACTGTACACTCAATTTTCTTATAAGGAACCATAATATAAGAAACTGTTGGCTCATTTTTTTAAATGAGAAACCATGGTCATTCTAGAATATTTTGACACTGTACAGCAATGGCAAATGTTTTGACATCACTGTACAGCAAATGTTTTGACCTTGTCTTGAGTCTGAATTATGTTATTAGTTATTTTGAGATCTTGCTAAGTAAATTGAATCTCATGTAATAAAAACAGATACACAATACACTTAGGGTATTGAAAACATAATAAACTCAGAAGAAACCTTTGGTAGCAAGTGTCTTAAAATTTAAGAGAACACCTGCCTGCCCTAGACCTAGATTTATTTGGAAAAAAACGAGTGTAATAGTAAATTTTCAAAGTTAGGCAGGATTGGTAGAAATAGAACTGGCTATTGCTGCTTTTTTCCCATCTGACATATTTCTTTTCGATGTTTGAGATTGAAAACCAAACACTTTATTCTCATCCAACCCGAACAGGTAGCGCGAAAAATTGCCTGGACTATAGGCCAACCACAATGTTTTGTGATAAACAGTTCCGGTCTCCCCCCCCCCCCCCCAGTAAACACAAACAGAAAAAAGAAGGGTATTTTTCAATTCTATACCAATTTCCTTGCTTCCTAGATATGCTCCCCGATCTCTATGAAAGTTCGCAAATAAAGGGCCTAACTTTGTGCGTTTCTCGGCTCTCGCAAACGGAGTACCCTTCCTCACAGCGAAATGAAACGGCCAAAACATATGCACGAAAGAGTAAGAATACAAAATACATTCATTTCAATATTTTCTATCGAAACAATTCCGAGCATGTTTCAGGAATTTATTTATTTGCACCGCACCTGAACCTGAGTGAAAGTTGTGTTATCAGTATTTTGTTTCCGAGAAATGTCGAGTTATGTGTCATGGCGTTCGAGAAGACTTCGCATTTTTACCCATTGATGAGAGATATGACATACAAACTGTCGGAATTGGTCTCGAACATGCGCGCGCATAAACAACATATTTGCCTCTTGCTTATCTACTCTGCAATGATTTTACCGATGGATTTTCCAAATATCATGAATATTTTCGAAGGTACAGAGTCTTTTATGTTTCAACTCATTTGAGGATGTGACTTTATCAAATTTCTAAATCGTAAACTAGAAGAGTAAAAACTATTGTAGATATTCATAAACTATCGTTTTCTTGAGAGTTATTCTTTGTATCCTCAAAAATTTTAGAAATGACATGCTTCTAAGTTTTATCAAAAGTTTTCTTCTAAAGTTTTTCAAGCTATTCAGTTAAACGAAGCAGGTCTTGAAATTTACACCAACCTTTCTAAAGCTTTGGAACCTATGCTATCGTAATCTAAGCTGTATTATCTTTTACAGGATGCAAATGAATCCGTTGCCATCCAACGAATCTAAAGATTTGGAACCTATGCTATCGTAATCTAAGATGTATTATCTTTCATAGGATGCAAATGAATCCGTTGCCATCCAACGAATCAAAGAGTCAATGAAAGAAGAAGTTAAGAAGTTTGAATATGACAATCATGTACCGCCAGCGGAATATTTTTGACCAATTATTACTGTGAGTAAACTTTCAGGCTGTTAGCCTTTTGGGACGCATATCTTGTGTGCATATTCACAAGAAATGTTGTGACTTTATCTGGGAATATGCAGTCGTAATTTCCAATGCCTTAACCATCAAACAAAATGCTGTTATGAAAAATGAAAGGATGCAGTTGGAAATCGGATAAGTGAGCTCCAATGTGGAGAATTGTCAAGATTTCTCGTCGTTGAGATTGTGATATGGTGGAGAATTCAAGTCGCCATTGCTATGAAGAATATGAGACTGAATTTAGCTCTTTTGTGCAAGGTTAGATAGATCAGTTGCTCAGAATTCAGGTACTACAAGGACAGATTCTCTTCTCAAAAGTTCACAACACGCTTTGATTAAATTTGGCGTATTTAACGTGGTAACCAAAAAGAGGGGAGATATCAATTGAAATGGGGTAAACTTATCCCATTGCATATATTATTGCATAACAAACTAGTTTTTACCGTGTGACAGTGAACGTTCGGGAAAGGAATCAGTTCTTACGCAGCCAAACTGAACAACGATAAAAGCCCGCAAAAACTACCCAGTATTTTCAGCAAGCTGTGTTATTTTTATCATGTTTTTAGTAGAAGAACATTTGCAGAGGCAAGGGCACTCAAAATGTTTTCCAAAGGCTTTAAAGCTGATAGAAAACAATGTTTTGGTGCGTATTTTACGTCGTTTGCAGCATTAAAAACAATAATTCAATCGTATTTCTAAATGAATTACTGTTTCTAGTGCCTTTAAAGCTGAACTAGGACTACGATGCCAGAATTTCGAACTTTACTGAACTTTCAGCAAGATATCTACAAATACAACTTTCTATCAATTGCTTGGAAAAATAGAAATCTTATAAATCTGAAGGTTCAAAAGGCCTTCCTATTCTATCAAGCCTACCGTTTTCGGAATTTCGGGGTTCATAAAACAAGAAAGTCGAGTTTACCTTGTGTACAGTTTTCTGAATTTTACCAATCAAAACCAAATCGCTGGCTTCCTATGCGGGCTTTTATTGCAGCAGATATTTACAATAGAAGAACATAGTAAGATCATAGACAACGTAGTGATTGGGTATTCAGGGGCATTTATGCCTCTTTTCGTTGTATGACTTATGAGGACTGGAAATATGGGGACTCAAAATTAATGGAATAGTCAGTTAGTTAATATGTAGTTCAAAGATATATGGCTGGAAGTATATATTGATTTTGCCATAAATTTAGGATTGATTAAGGCTGACCTTCACTGCAGCAGTTTTTGTTGTCGCCAGGCCCTTTTTTTTCCAGTGCGCATGTTCTCTAACAGCAGAGCATTCGCTCTAGAAAAATGTGCTGGTCGCCGACCAAACCATTCCATGTGGAAGTCGGCCTTAAAAATCGATCTCAAACAAGATGTCACTTGAGATTTGCGATAACGTAAAATTCTTCATCCAAAACACTTGAAAGATTCGCAGTCATTTTCCCGTGACATAATAATTTGAGACAGACTTTTGTGATCAATGTATCCTCAGTACAGAGACCATGAGAGAAATAGTAAGGCAGGGGGAGGTACAGTAGAGTCCCGCATATAAGAAACAACAATTTAAGAAACACAGACCCTGATTTTCGAAACAATACCCCATTTTATAAGAAACTAGTACAGGTCTGAAAAAACCTTGTTTCTTATTTAATAAAACTAAGCAAAAAAACACCTTCGTGGAATAGTTATATCATTTCCTCGAAGTGAAAATTTACAAATGCAAATCAAAATAATGTTTTTTTATCACAATCATAAAGCTTTGTCTGAGTAGTTGATCGATAGTGCACGATTTTTCTAATAAGAAACTTTACTCTGATTTGAATTTTACCTCATTTTATAAGAAATATGTCAGACCTGAAATTGAAAAAATAACAGTATAAATAATCGAGCTTTGAACAGAGTTTTATTTTGTACGACGTTTCGGGCTTAAACCCATTATTATATTATCTTGATAATGGGTTTAAGCCCGAAACGTCGTACAAAATAAAACTCTGTTCAAAGCTCGATTATTTATACTGTTATTTGTTTGTATTTAGTGAAACATCGTGCAACACGCGTACAAGAAGTTTGTTTCTGAAATTGAAAAGGTTGTTTCTTATATGCGGGACACTACTGTAACTTCATCTTCAATAGCCTGCTTGCTGACTCCGTGACAAAGTGATTGAAAAGAGGGGAACAAGTAGAGTCTGCGCAAGTGATCCACTTTTCTTGTTTGCTGACATCAGCATTTTGTTTCATGTTACAACAGGTTTAATCTCGTCTGTGGAATGCATTGCACACATAATTTCAATGCTTCGTTAAACATTTCCTGAATCCAGACATACGACGTTGTTTGCTTAGAAGACGGAACTTTTACACCAACAGAAACGATAAAATTTCCCCAAACCAATCAAATTTGGTTCCTTGACTCCTTAGAAACTGTGAGCAAAAAAATGGATCGGTTGCGCAGACTTTTCTCTCTCGTTCCTGTCCTGTTCAAGAGTCTGCACGGAGGCTATGGGATAACGACACAGGAGTGTTCCATTTTGGACTTTGAAATCATACACAATAAACATAGCGCTCATTTGATATGTTTTCATGGTAAGGGACCGAACAAAGTACAAGGTGAATCAATAAAAACAACCCCCGTTTGAAAAATCACCGCTATCTGAATATCAGGATGATTATATTGGGAAATAAACCATTTAAAAGCAGACATGTTAAAATAGACTTCAAAATTTACCTGACTTAAATCGGTCACTCCGTTCTGAAATTATCAGGGATTTTCTCCAGAAAGCCCTTTCGAGAAATCTTCAAAACAGGCTCAAAACAACGACCAACATTTCCCGAACTTTCTGCCTTATCTCAATATGTTCCACACATCCTAACATGTTTTATCCTTTTGGGAGAATGAGGTCATCCGGAACAATGTTGTGATGCTCCCATGGATGAAATTTTCATCTTCCCAAAGGGATAACACGTGCTAAAGCATGTACAAAGTGATTGCTTTAAGGCATAGACATGCGATAAATTTGGTCATTATTTTATGCAGTTTTTTTGGGTTTTCTTGGAGGGGCTTTCTAGACAAAATCCCCCATAATTTCAGAACAGAGTGGCCGATTTCAGGCAGGTAAACTTTAGAATATATTTTAACATGTTCACTACTGAATGACATATTTGCCTATATTATTTTCTTGATATCCAGGGAGCTGTGGACTTTCAAACAAGGATTGTTTTTTTAGTTTTTTAGTCACCCGGTACAAAACATTATCACAAAAATTTGTTAACTTGCGCAAAATGATATTATGTCCAAAGTTATGACACCACAAAGATACGATTTTAGATTATACTCCTAAATTTGATGATGTGACTGGAAATGCTACAAGTGATTGGGTAAGACGGGGGTAAAGGAAACTATTTTTAAGGTTTTCATGTTACCAAAATTTTATCATGACAATAATATTAAATCTGATTGTGCCAGGGTGACATGATGGCCTTTCCTAAATTATTGATGCATGTTTCGATTTGTAACGATTTACGTTTCCACGCATTAGCGTGCTTTTGGCTGGCATGCCATGAAACCGGCGACAACAAAGGCCAACCAAGATATGGCACGTCAAAGGCATTTTGGTCGAAAAACAGACTTTTTAAATGCAGCGCTTCCGATCGTGTAGATTTGCCCTAAGTCTATTTCGTCAACTGTAATAAGTCTATCTGAAAGTATACTACGAAACGCTTTTCGCTTTTCCTTTCAATTTTTTTGACGAAATAGACTTGTGGCAAGTCTACCGATCGTGCTGAACTGACCAATAACAGACAAGCTTTTGCAACAGAGTGAATTTGCTTGCAATAGACGATTACGCTAAAGATGGCGGTGAGGAACTTTCACCTAGACTTATGACGATGAGTCCCTTGTATCCCTGCGGTACCTTGCTCAACAGGCATTTCTGTAAAAGGTATTTCTGTTGACTGAAGCGCCATCTTGAAGTCAAAGAGCACAGGGAAACAAGCGACTCATCGGCATAAGTCTAACTTTTACCAAGATGCATTGTGCTCTTTAATCGAATTCCTATAGAATCGTTGAAGATTCGTAATTAGAACGCATTGCATCATGGTAAAAAGTTCCTCACCGCCATCTTTAGCGTAATCGTCTATTGATGCTTAGTTGTACCTTAAAATAAAGGGCAGTGCGAAAGTAATATTAGCTGTTATTTGAATAACCCGGTAGATATTATTCTAGAATAGATTTCTCAAGTGTTTTTGACCGATGTTTTACTAAAATTTAAGTTGTTATCGAAAGCAGGCAGAAACATGTACAGTTAGATTCAAAATTCGATATCTATTCTTCAACATTTAACTCTGCAGAATTTCTGCTTTACATTTTAACTCCGTTATGCCGCCTTTCACCACTTTTTTAAGCAGGGGCGGCGCCAGCCTTGAAAAAGTGGGGTGGACGGGAGATAGAATTGATTGCCAGAAGGTATACCTGATGCTTTTTATATTGTTTTTGCTTGGTAATAAATACCGACCTTAGGAAAGTGGGGTGGTGGCGCCACCCACACAAATATCAAAATTGTATCAGTAGTGAACCACCAGCCCATTGTGTATATGTCTGAAATTCATTCAAATTTCAAAGACATATACGATGGGGTCAGGTGGCTCACTTCTTCTAATGAAAATCGACATTGATCTTGATTGGGTGCTCTTGTTCTGATCCTAACAAGGGTGTTAAGACACGGATGTTTTGATTACGTATGTCGTATTTATTTACCTTGTTTTGATCTTTGTCTTATTTTCTTGTCTTGTTTTCTTCTCTGTTTCCTCTTCGACTGATGTGTGCAACTGAACGTTTTAGGCCTAAATGCCTCGTGTTATTTGAATGTATCTTCCTTGTATTCATGTGTCTTAGCGCGCCTTCGCAGAAGAAAGGCTTCAAACCGCAATGCCATCACGAGGCATTTAGGCCTAAACCTTTCAGTTGCACACATCAGTCGAAGAGGAAACAGAGAAGAAAACAAGACAAGAAAACAAGACAAAGATCAAAACAAGGTAAATAAATACGACATACGTAATCAAAACATCCGTGTCCTAACACCCTTGATCCTAATTACCACTAGGCGGAAAATTTTTCTCGCAAAGAATTCCATCCTTCCATTGCATAGTTCAATGGATTTTGATTTTTGAGCTTGAGCGCCATCATCTTTCCTCAAGACGATCACTTCAGTGGTGGACTGGCTGCCCCTAAACTTTCCGGGAAGGGCAGTCGGAAGGGTCAGGCCCAGACTTTGAATGAGACTGGCCCGTCGGAACGACATTCATATTGGGAGGAAGCTGAAAGTAGATGCGAGAGTTGCGAAGAAACAGCGATATTTTCAAAAGAAGTTTCCTGGAATTCCATCCACAAAAGAATTTTTGAAATTGTATTCCACCTGCGTATTTCAAGTTTCGTAAACAAACACGCCAGTTGAATTTTCCTCTTAGCCAGTTTTTCCTCTTTTGCCATTTCCTTTTTCCTCTTAAAAAAAACAGGAAAAACGCGCTAAGAGGAAAATTCATCTCGCATGCTTGTTTACGAAACTTGAAGAATGTAAGTTTCAACAAACGAAAGTTTGAAAAAATCTTTCGTTGATGGAATTCCAGGAGACTTCTTTTGAAAATGTCGCTGTTTACTCGCTACTCTCGCATCTAATTTCAGCCTCCTCCTAATATGAATGTCGTTCTGACGGGCCAGAGGCCCTTTAGATGGTCGAAAAACATACATTTTTGGAGGATTTGCAGTTACAAAAATCGATTGATCACGGCTGTTTCGGGTCTTGCCCGCAAAATTTTGGAAATAGAACTTCAATTTGATGAGGACATAGACAGTGTTTGACCTGAAGCTATGCCTGAAAATAAAATCATGTTGCCATATCGGAGACTTAACAGCTTTTGTATCAAAAACTTTCCCATTTGGACATAAATACCTGAACAGTCATCAGTTAGGCAAACTACGAGAAAAATAGGCCACTTTTTCAGATAGCAGCAAATTTGTATAGGTTGTGTTAAAAACTTTCCCATTTGGACAAAAATACCTGAACAGTCATCAGTTAGGCAAACTACGAGAAAATAGGCCACTTTTTCAGATAACAGCAAATTTACATAGGTTCTTGAATCATATCAATTAGGCTGCTAAAGATATTCATATAAATAACTTGGTCCTTTATAGCTTCTGATGCTTAGTCACTCATTTACGAGTCCTGTAGATTCTGTGTTAGCAGTCTAGCTTGCCATGCTGGTGCCTTCCCAACAAATGTAAGCATTCCGTCTTCTTGTATAAAGGCATTTCTCATGGCATAGAAACCATATTGTTCAATTCCATTGTCAAAAGTAAATTTTCCTCTGCCAAGGGGAAGGTTGTCTTTAAACATACCTTCGTACTTATGATCGGAGTGCACCAATTTTGCCATGCCATTCTGCTCTCCTTTGTTCCATGTTGCTACAAGAGAAGACAGGTGTACTTACATTTAATATGATATTATTCAAGATATTTTGATATTTGATATTTGATTCTTTTAAGGAGGGTTGCCCTTCAGCCGGAGCTGCTTTACAAGGGGCCCTCCACTTAAAAACACTACTTACAATATAAAATTACTAAGGAATAGATTAAATACACTATAAAAACCATACCTTTAAAAACCTAATAACAATTTACAAAGTTTAAGATAAAAAAGAAACAATAACTTCTAAATAGACTGTTTAAAACTATTTGGGGAAGATACCTTAAAAATGTTAATTTTTTACTTGGAATTGGTTCTTCCAGGGCTATATGGAATTGGTTCTTCCAGGGAATCCATATCTCTTACTTCGTCAAGGTCTTCAAATTCATTTATGATTAAATTTCGCCGATTCAAATCGTACTTTATAAATGCAAACTAATTACGAATGCGCCACCACGGCCGATCGGCATCGGCAACATGCGGAAGGCGCAGCTGTACAGCTTTCGTCAGAGGGTGCGCACAATTAGCCCTTGCCATCTCAAAAGCATAACCACAACAAGGCATCAATCGATGAAACTTACCATAAAATTTGCTCCCAGTATCTTTGTAATGGTAGACTCCAACACCATGCTTAGCATCATCCAGCCATCCACCTTCAAACCTATCACCATTTGCGTAATCATAAACGCCTTTGCCATGTTTCAGGCCTCCTTTCCAATGGCCGACGTATTTGCTTCCATCTGGGTATATCATCGTTCCAGTTCCATGACGTTTAGCGTCTTTGTATGACCCTACATATCTATAGTGGAGAACGAAATATGAGGATGAAGGGCCTTTTCTGTTCGGGGGAAAACCAATATATCGACTGGTGAGATACCCTGGGTACCAGAGCCTCAAAATGTATTTTGTTATTCTATTATTTTATAATTTTTTGGCTCTGGTACACAGGGTACTAGTGAGATAACTCACGATAAATCTTCAACCATTCGTTACTGCCTATTATTCAAAAACAAACTATCGTTTCTTCATCATTTTTCAAAACTTAAAGTAGCTGAGTTTCTCAAACGTGCGCTGCTTATTCGTGGTTACCTTGTCTATCCGATATATCGCCTTGAAGCTGACTCTTTTCTCCATATAAAACGTAGTTAATGAACTCGACTTGCAGGGTAACCCGCAGGGTAACTCGACTTGCGGGTAACTCGATAGGATAATTGATGTATGACCCTTTCTATCAATAGTCGAGAACAAAATACGAGCTGATCTGAGCACTAGCCGTCAAGTCCGTAAAAATGATTGCAGTTGCACGGATGGTTGTTGCTGGCTTAAAAGGAACTTAAGGTAACTCTGCTTTCCGCTCTAGTGCACAGCGAAATGCCGTTGCGCAAAACCACTCTCCTCAGAAAACAGTTAATTTCTCCAATATTATTTGGCCTATCGAAAAGCGGTAAAAAGGATGTTGTTCTGTATAATCTGGGCAATCGAAAGATGTATAAATTGCAATGTTTCCGTCAACCCTGGTTTCGCAAATCCTAGTTCAAATCTTTTTGCTAATCTCAGAAAAATGGATTTATCTCCAAAACTACTCGAAAAATGTTCGATTTTTTTTCGCTCCATCTTTAGCTAAGTTGTTGATCTACAACTTTGCCAAGTCTGATTGAAAAAGCTAGGCTAGATTTCCTGCAGTCGAATTTCGTATTTCTGTTTACTTTTCGACAGCGAACTGAAGAAACCTTGGTCAACAGATTACCATGCTATGAAGCACGCTTGCTAAAGCTCAGACTTGAAATAACTTTCAGAAATTTTTCCATTGGCAAACAAATGAACGTCATCTTTTGGGAATACCATACCCAAGCTTCAAAAGACATCCTTAGTGCGCTTGTAAAAGTATCATTTACATCTATTGATTAAAAATTACTGATTTTTACCAGCAACTTCACGAAACCATGCTTTGTGTGTCTTTCGAGACTTTCGTAAGCATTCACAGATTATCAATTTCTTTTAGAGTCCACAATCAGCATAGATCTTATATCAAGAATTTATTTATTTGCAAAAACATTCTACGGGCGTTCAAATCGTTCTGCATGGGCTAAACTGTTGACCAACGCTTTTCCCCTTCGATGTCGAAAAGTAGACAGAAATGTAAAATTCGATTGCAGGAAATCTAGCCTAGCTTTTTTAATCAGACTTGGCAAAGTTGTAGATCAACTACTTAGCTAAAGATGGAGCGAAAAAAAATCGAGACTTTTTCGAGTAGTTTTTGAGGTAAATCCACTTTTCTGAAATCAGCAAAAAGATTTGAGCAAGGATTTGCGAAGCCAGGGTTGACGGAAACATTGCGATTTATACATCTTTCGATTGTCCAGATTATACAGAACAACATCCTTTTTACTGCTTTTCGATAGGCCGAATAATATGTGACAAATTAACTGTTTTCTGAGGAGAGTGGTTTTGCGAAACGGCATCTCGCTGTGCACTAGAGCGGAAAGCAGAGTTACCTTAAAGCACTTAACCTAGTATTATCAAGATGTATTGTGCATTGATAATTTTTGATACCTTAATGTTTTCTGAAAATTATAGCGTTTTCGTGTTTCGACCAATTTTGATGTTGTGATGTCGTCAAAGCGTGATGTCATCAAAGTGCTACATCGTAGGCCAGAAAAGCTTTTGATTTCTGCTTACCATCATATTGTAGCCCTTCATGAACAATTTTTTTCTCGAAGATTATATCCCCTTTTCCAGTCTTGATTTAGGATTTAGGACGACTTAAAGTTTTTTCGAGACTTCTCATGATTAGTCTGCGTGCAGACTTTGGTTACTGGGGAGGAGAGGAAAGAAATAACTTCTTTCCTCTCCTCCCTAGTAACCAAAATCTGCGCGCAGGCTACTCATCATCTGGACTTCTCATTGATCGCCAGGAAAAGCAGAGACAAAGATTGTCTCTGTCTTGCCAAGGATCAAATTAGGTGATTTAGTCTAATTTATGTACCTTGCATTTTTGAATTTGTAAACTCCTTTGCCATGTCGTTTCCCATGACTAAACTGTCCTCTATATTCATCTCCTTTGACATATCTGGAGTTACCTAGCCCGTGCCTCTCAGATAATTCATTCCTGTCACCGTAGTATTCTCCAAGAGACTCGAAATAATTGTCCGACGTGATATACTCCTCTTCAGACTCGTTGTCTCCCATTATTCAATGTTCAAATAACAGTCATGCGATTGCTGCAACTTCTCAATAATTCGACAAAGCAACTATCGCTCGCATAAATATGCATGTTTAGGAAAGTATTCTTATTGCGTAGAAAAGTAGTTTTTGAGGTCAAATAGAAGTAAATAGCCTCTTCGGCTAAAGCAGTTTATTAATCTGACGTCAGTTCAGCTGGAAAGCAAAGAATTCTACACTTACTGCATGAGCCTCTTGGCTCCACTACTCCCCTGAAAATAATCGGAACTTTTAATCTGGGCACAAGGGATTATCAGTGAAGTGATTTCAATGTTTCCATGCAGAGCCGAGGGGGCCGAGGGATAGTACGAATAGCCTGTGTTCTAAGTCGAATTCGGATATTGGGAAATCAGTTATTTGGCAAGCGAATTCGGTTGTTCAGCAAAGATCCGATTTTCAGGATATCTATTCGAAATGTTCGGCACTTCGTATTGTCGACATAAATTCAGTAAAATAACCTATCATACAAGAGCTGGTATTCAGCGGCTTTATCGGCTGCTTTTCCACAACTTGCAGCTATTTAAGAGATTTCATTGTGCTTAAATTGTAATGTTATTGAAATCAATTTTGCCGATAGAAGCGATTCTATGACCGAGTCTATGACTACAATCCTTGCCAAAACAGCTTGAAAAAACGTCATTTTGTTGCCTCTTCGTTTAATTAACCAAAATACACGGCAGGAAACTTCATTTCACTCTTTTTTCTGCCCCCCCCCCTCACCCCCCTGAACAATCTTGGTCCGAAAATATGCTGACCAGTTATGAATAAAAGCATTCGGCTGGGACGTCGTGCCCTAAAGCAATGCGCAATAATCCAAGGAACCAACATTGCAAGGGGGATGGGGGAGAGAAGAGCAAATATATGCGATTTGTTCAAGAGTTTGGTAGAGATTGTAGTTCTTACCAATGAGCCCAGGAACAAGACACCTTCGCTAACCGTTATTTGGACCAACTTCAATCTTGTGCGACCTAACTACACTCCCTCAAATGCGTAAAATTTACATCAACCCAACCCAATAGAAGTACGAACAAGTCGAATTTACCTTGTTATCTTCTAGGCATCGGTAAATGTACAACATCACTCATTGCAGTATCAGAATCCAAAGTTAGAAACTTCTTAACATCTTCTTTTAAACTTCTATGTTGTTTTTCAATCTCGAAAACAGCATCTTGCAATTGCGTAATAGCTTCCTTGATGCTAAATTTTTCACGTTCAGTCTTTTTATCGCATCTTGAACTTGGCTTCCGAAATGAAGTATGCTTCCTCTCGTTGCGGACAACGTTGAGTGTGGAGAGTTTCTTGAGTAAGAAACTGGTAGTTTTAAAGCTCTTACCAAGTGAATACTTTTCATCTCTACCACTGGAAACCTGAAGTGTCTGCAAGCGATTTGCTGCTTTATCAACTGCACTACACCGTGCTTTCTGTTCGAAAGGCGTTGTCTTTTTTTCATCGACAGCACTGCTTAACCATTTCCAGAATAAAGATTCATTCTCAAACCATTTAATAAAGCATTTTAACGCAGTTCTTTCTTTTTCTAACAACTCAATAGCGAGTTTTTGCTTCTGTTTTGGGCACATCATTACAAACAAATCTAGAACTGTTCCCTCTTTGATAAGACTTTGCAAGGTTGAATCTTCTAATTGATAGTCACGTTTTACAACTTTCTTTGCAATCAGATTAAACATTTGTCGACGGTTCCTCCACTCTAGTTTTTCTCCTCTGTATAAACAGAGCATTTTATTCAATCCATCATCTAAGTTCAAATCCTCTAGCTCACCGATGCTCAGTTCACTGACGTCTTCTTTACCGTCAACAAACAAATCAAATACAGGCGTATCAACTTGATCTAGGAAATCGGAAATCAGGTTGGATTTTGCAACCAGCCATCCAAACGCAATTAACAGCTCTCTGCTACCGCTGTTCATCAAAGAAGGCAACTCAAAGAATTCATTACACCTATAGCCAGCATTATGCAGCCCTGATTTAACAAATACTGTTGTCGGCTCATCGTTAAGAGTGTGTGATTTTATTTCTCTGTGGACGATGAATGATAATACATTGTAAAGCAATATCCAAAATGGCCTAACTGCTTCAACAAGATCAAATTTTGCTTGTCTAAATATTTCAGCATTGATCTTTGCAAGTCCATGTATCTTCAGCATGTGACATAAATTATCAATTACTCCTTTAATGTTCACCGGTTCTACCATGACTTTATGGAGATCTAGGAACTGAAGAAAAATTTTCAGAAATGTGAAAAACGTTTGAAAAATCAGTCTTTTTTCAGGGGTACTCAAAGTCTAACATCTTATAACTCACCAATAACATGGCCAAATGTGACAAAGAAATATTTTTCGGAATCAAATCATCAAGGTATTTTTAATCATTGTATCTAATTTGCCCGGCTAATTTGTGAAAATTTGAAATCTTTAAAGGTGTTTCAAAGAAGGATATGTAAACAATGGTTTTTAATGAAATTCTTAGCTGAACGTTCTTTGTCAATTGTTGCAGATTTTGGAAAGAGAAAAAAATTCTGTGTCGATTACTGTATTTTCTCCTGTTGCTATGCATAAGCAAGATAGGCATGCATGGCTTAGTGGAAGTCTTTAAAGTCTGCTTATGATGAGAGGCAATGTCTTGTAGATAGAATATTTTAAGAGATAACTTAACGAGGTAGCAAGATATTCAATGCTCTTTCGGATTTGGAAATTAGCGAAAATTGTTATAGTCAGCCTCGCTCACAATTTCGAATCGATGCAGTAAAAACCCACGTAGAAAAACCTACCATTTTGCGAGTCAGCCTGGCCCTAGGAATATAAAATGAATAAACAATGAATATAAAATGGATTGGTTCTTATAAAACAATTGAAAATTTCAGCCAGTACGTTCTTAATCCACTAGGTTCTTATCTGTTCTTACACGCGGGTTTTTATTTACTGTCGTGTGCAGGTCTAGGCCTAGGCCTATTTGTTATTGTTGTTGCGTCCTCGAGCTCAGTTTGTTAGCGTATCGTATGTAACATCTAGCAATAACCTTCTGTCTGCAAACATTTATTTCACTTTTTATTAAACACAGCAACTCATATACTTACCCTTTTGCAAGATCCTTCAACTGAAATTGATCTTTACAGCGCCAAATCTGGTCATGTTGTCAGCAAGCTTGTGAAGATTTGGGTGGCCATTTTGTTCCCAGCATATTAGTTTCGTCTCGTATTCACTTATTCTAGCCTCGTAATAGATTTTTGGCACAAATTTAAAATGAATACTTGTGAAGAGGGCATGGAGGAAAAAGTGAATAAAGTTGTACTTCCAGGTGATGTATTGTGGTCTGCAGAGCAGGACAAGAATGAAAAAGATAAATTGAAGCTTGGTCCAGGAATAAGGAGAGATGCTGGGAATATTTTAGCTTTCAAAGCTGGCATTTTGAGGAGCAAAGATCCAAATATTGTCTGGGTTGACAACAATCAAAAAAGGGTAAGTAGGCCTATCGGCTATCACAAGCAAGGAAAGAAGGGACGATCTATGCATTAGTACAACCACTTGGATAATTAATTCTTGCAAATGAAGCTTTATTACAACTATTATCATATATATGGTGATAAAGATTTTTCCAGTTCACTGAATAGACCTATTTTTGAGCTTTCGCTAGTAATATAAATGTTATCCATACGAAACTTGATGAAACTAACTGGTCAATTCGAGTGAATTTCAGAAATTTCAGATTAGGCCACCATCTCAAAATTAAAAATGTTTGGTCAGTGTCATTATGATTGCAAAATATGGGTCGGTCGGTCGGTCGGAAGTGATCAAATTTCTATTTTTTCTGAATTTTCCAACAAGAATCACTAAGTTGATATTAAAACTGAAAATCTTTGTTGCAGCTTTCCACAGTGGGCCAAAATGGCGATTTTGCAGACATTCATGGATATCTACAGGGAAATCAATGTTACAGGAGCAGTTGGTAGCTCATTTTCAACGTATGAGAAGGACAAATCAAATGGTTCACAAACAATTTAAAATTTTCATATTTAGGGGGGCTAGGGCCCGATATTCTAATTTTAGACTCTGAGCCAAAAATCTCTTTTATACTCCTCGGTCGCAAGAAACTTATCAATGGTGACTGATGGCTCTTTTCAACATATTCTGTTGGAACAATGAAAAAAGTTGAATATTTCTCCACATTTAGGGGACTGGGATCTATATTTCAGTTTGAGGAATTCTAACCAAAAATCTCCTTTCTGTTACATTTCAATTATAAGCCTAAGCTATGTAGAAGGTTCTTATGCACATAATATTACCACAATATTACCTAGTGGATGCTCCTTAATTAAAATATTTTGTAGCATTCTGAAAAAATGAGTCTTGTCTCAATATCTTTTCCTGGGACACCCAAAATGTCCCAAAAAAGGCCCTTCCCCCCTGTTTATTTGAATTTTCCGAGGAGAAACAAAATGAAAGCTTCAAAAATAAACTGATCATGAGCTTCTCTTTCAGAAAATGTATTGGTGTTGATGTTTCTCCTCGTACTTTTGGAGATATTGTCGATTGAAGTCAAATTTTGCCGTCTGAATGAGACGACAAATCTGACAAAGTGTCTGAAGAAAATTGTTGCTGTGGTAAAAGTGGACTTCATAAAACTTTTTCATCTTGCTTTTCAACAAACAGTGACTATTTACGTTCTGGTAATGCTGATCAGACAATCTGCAAGCCGAAAAACATTTATCCACATTCTTTGCCACTAGAATGTTGGGTGTAACATATTGAAAGAATTTGTCCAGTTTACTCAGATTCAAAAATCTATAACTCTGTTATAACACAAGATAAATGAAAACTTTAAAGAGCATACGAAAGCCCAATTATTCAGCTGTCTAAAACTGCATAACAAGCAGTGATTTAGAGAATTTCAAAATTTTCGAATGTCTGCCTCTAACCCACTGTGCTTTCCTCTCTATAACTTTTAGATGCCCGACCCAAAGAACTGATTTTTTTATTTCAGAAGACGGTCTGTTGGATGACACTAACCAAACATTTTTGAGACGTTCGCCCCTCTATGGAAAGAAAGGCTTCTGCCCCGGAATGCCAGCGCACAGAGTCTGGCACACAGAGCACTTTGTTTCTATAGTTTTCATTGTTTTATCAGCACAATGTCCGGCGCCCGAAAAGTTAACTTTCCATACGGGCAGTCGCCTTATGTCATTTACCCCATCGTTTCATTAGCGACCCAATTGTGTCACTTGTTTGTATGAATTGTTATGTAGTTAAAGTGGTTTTTTTCTTTTATAATCTTTGTATGGCTTCAGTTGTGGTAGATACAGCCTTGTGTTCCCTGTCATGGATCGTCCTGGTGGTATTGTAGAGTAATTTTGTAAGTAACATAGCTCATAATATGTATTGTAAAATTTTATTTGGAATATGTACACATATTAAGAAATATTTTGGATATCATAAATATTCAAAAGTATAGTGAAATATTAATTAGACTAAAGGACACTGAAAAATATCTTCCAAAATATCATTTCATAAACAATCCTAGAAACATTTCCACCTTTTGATACCTGATGTCCTTCCTGGATCAAATCTTTTCATGAAACATTTTCACACGGGGGGGGGGGGGGGCGTTCCTGGCCAAATTTTGGGTAGGGGTCTGCTGTGAGCATCTTTAAAAGGGTACCGTTGGCTAGACTAATTTTTACGAAAATGGTACCCTTGGTTAGACCAATTTGACCATTGTCTGAACCAATTTTTACGAAAATGGTACCCTTGGCTAGACCAATTTTGACCATTTTCTCAACCAATATTGTCAAATTTGTGCCAAATATGATATCATGACCGTTCACTAGACCAATATTGTCACTAGACCGTTGCTGGCCAAAATTGCAAAAACGTGTACCCTTGGCTAGACTAGAAGTCCAAAAAAGTATACCCTTGCTCGCGGCACATCCCCAGGTACCTTTACTATGGAAGAACCCCCCCCCCCCCCGTGCATTTCCAATTTGAGGTGAACTATGAGGGTCCTAGAAAGGTAGAAAATCCAAAATGAAGGGGCTGTTGAAAATGGCTGGCTGAAAACTGAATGCTGACAACAATTTCATCATTTCTGTTATGTACCTGGCAGTTTACCCCAAGCTTACCAATTTTACCCCCCCCCCCCTCTTGCTGTTGATCCTTAGAGTTTGGTGCTTCAATATATGTCAATTTTATTTCAGTATGTTCCTGTCAAAGATGACACAGTTATTGGTACTGTGACAAAAACGGGGGCTGAAAACTTCAAGATTGATATTGGCTCAAGTATGCCAGCTGTTCTTGGAAATTTATCCTTTGAGGGTGCAACAAAACGAAACAGACCTAATTTACAGGTAAGTCATGTCCACATCAATAACATTACTTTCTTTGTACCATTGCTTTGTCACTTGTACCATCAGAAGTGTACTTGTATAGGGCTCCCCTGAGAAGAACCAAGAACTGATGTAAAATTTTGCCTTTCTTAATTGGGAAAGCCATCTCACTTCTGGTTACTATCAATCCAAATGGCAGGTCACTCCAAACATCCCATAAATTTTTTGCAAAATGTCTCAAAAATGTTTCAAAATTCTGGAAATCTTTTAAAATTCATAGATCTCATAGAAATCTCAAGAAAGTTTGACAAATCTTTGAAAATTCTAGAAATCAACCAAAACAAATGACAAATATTTGAAATCTCCAAAGTCTTTGAATCCCAAAGCGGTTGCACAATCTATAAAACCAATGCAAACTTCTTTGAAATCTTTGAAAATCTCCAAAAATCTTGCAAAATCTCAAAAACAATGCCAAAAGCTTCCCCGGAAAATGATAAAAGATTGCAACCTCGTCCCCAGGGCCTTTTGTCATATTTGGACGGAGAAAAAAAAAATGACAAAAGGCCCTGGGGACGAGGTTGAAAAGATTGTGAAAAAACCTAGTTTGTCAAATTCTAGAAAATGTGGAATATCTTTGACCCTGAAATTTTCAAAAACTTTTGCAAAATCTGAGAGACTGTATTCCCAAACCTTTTGTGCACTATTTTTTGAATGATTCACCCCTACATTCATTGAAATTTCATTTTGTAAAGTTTTGCTTGTTGTATTTATTGCAGATTGGAGATCTGGTATATGCAAAATTATCAATAGCGAATAAAGATATGGAACCAGAACTAACCTGTGTTGGTGCTGGGGGTAAAAGCAATGGTCTTGGACAGCTAGCTGATGGATTCATGATCACAGTATCACTTGGGCTAGCACGAAAGTATGATTTCTTATGTTCTCTTATCTTTATGCTTAAATAACAGACTCATCATATTAAACCCATAAACGCAACAAAAACACTGAAATCAGTAGAAAGAAGACTATTAACTCCTGTAAAAGAAACAATAACCAAAATGAGCCTGTTGTAACAAGAGAAAAACTGTTAAATCCTGTAAGAGTAAGACAAAACCAAATTAACCTTAAAACCTGAAAGGAAAGAAGTAAGTTAGTAACTCACCAGTAACTGTTGAAAAGTTTTGTTTGTCTGCTATAAAAGTGGCCTGTTTTTATTGGTAATTTGTTCTTCACACGAACCAAACTGATGAGAGTGCAACAAAACTAGTATTTGATGATTTCACGTTATCCTATCAACAGTATATCCTATCAACAGTATATCCTATGAACAGTGTATGTGTTGCTAACGAATTATATGTTTGTTATTTGCAGGCTTCTCCGACCAGACTTCTTGGTACTTCGTCTGCTCGGCAAGAATTTCCCATTCGAAGTAACTGTTGGTCTCAATGGACGTGTCTGGATAAAATCCAAAGGACTTATAAACACAATAGCCGTTGCAAATGCAATAACGAACTCTGAATTTCTGAGTGAGAATGAAATGAAAAGGATGGTCGAGAAAATTATGAAAGATTTAGCAGGGTTTTAGCATATGCTGAAATATTAGTTACTACGACGAAACCCTGGGGACAAATAGCATCTCAGGAGGAGGGTGACAGGGTAGTGGTACCATAGTACCAGAGGGGTGGTTCCTGGTACTACATTCTTCAAAGATGGTGCAACCTGGTACCAAAAATAGGGATACCGGCGGTACCTTATAGAGGTCCGTACCAACAACAATTTTGTCAATAGATGTTTTTGGAAATCCTTGAACAAATTTTTAGTTTTTAACAGTACAGAAAATGAAACAGGCGCGACAATGAGTTATTCAGAATTGATTTGGTCTTGCTTATTGGTCTCACGAGGAACTGATGTAGACCTCTTTTCATAATTCCTCATATTGACGGTAGAATGTACTATATTCATTATCAGTTCATCTCCTTTCCCTAAAATTGATGTTGCGTGGTACCAATACCTTCAATTTGGGTGGAACCTAGTACTTTATGAGTCGATACCGGCATAAAAGACTCCCCTCCCCTATCACCCCCATCTTTCCGCTGGCGTAAGTAAGATATTCCGTGCAAGGGAATATTCCCGACATATGTATTTCTTTGGGTCCATTTCAAGAGATATTTCTTCCACATTGTTCCCTTTCACGGCTTTCTTGACAAAGTCAGCGAAAATTGGTGCTACAACCTACTACACATGTTTCTTATATGAAACAGCTCGTTTATAAGAAACTAAGTACGAAGATGGCCAAAAATTTAAGAAACTTTTGTACTAGGTATGTTTAAGTAGCGCTAAGAAGCTTTTGAAAGCTAAATTTAAGGATATCATGAGATAAATTTCGTTGAACGCTTATTTTTGTGTATTAATTACTGTAACTTTGTTTGTGTATTTAGCCAAACTGAATCCTTTTTTCGTGCCAAAGGCTGTTAAATTGCCCAGAAACATGTCTGTAGCATTTAGCAATGAACGAAACTCCGTCATTCTATCTGCTACAAAAATAAGGGGCAAATTAGAAAACTTTTGGAACTAAAATTGAAATTAGAATTTTTCAGAACCATGGGCTAATCCTAGTTTGTCTCCTTTTCAACTTCTTTTTACCTTGCTTTACATATATAAAACTAATTCAAATTGAAGTTTCGTGTGAAAAGAGGTTCAGCGGTATGTGTTAAGACCTTGTTCATCTTGATTTTTTTATTTTCGTCACATGTTGATTTTTTTCATGCATAGTAAAGTGTAAGAGCTACTCTCCCAATAAGTTTTCTACCAATGAGCTCGCACAACATTTTACCCTAAAATCTTAGGCTCTCTGAAAATTTATTTGTTTGTTAAATCATTTTACATCGATTATATCTAGCTTACTATATGCAATTTAATATGTACAAAGCAAACTAATCCAAATCGATAAAAAACTAAATTAATTAATAAATGTTCACGAATAAATATTTTACAGTATTAATTTTATCTGCTCCTATTAATCAGTATAATATTGAGTATTTTACTAATTAGCAGGGGCAGGATGCAGATGAAAGCTAACTTTCGGAGACATACTGGGAAACATTGTATTTATAGTTTGGGCCATCCCACATTTTGATCATACGTTTGAAACTAAGTTTTCGGCAGATTTTAGAAAAACAGCTCGATGTAATTAGAGTCTGATATTTGCAACGAATTCCTTTGCAAAAGAAGACCCGTCCTAATATGACAAAAGGCCCTGAGGTTGGTTTGGAACATTTGGTATCGACATAGTGGTATCGACAATCGACAGCATTCGAATTTCGAAGCACGTGGTGCACGGTGCATGCAAGTGATCAATTGAATACGAAAGAGAGACTCTGCCTCCACGAGGCTGCTCACCAATGTTTTAGAGATAAAATGGCGTCTGAAATGTTTGATGAAGAAGACTTATTTGGTGTCTTTGACGAGCAACAGAGTGGTCAAACGTCGGCATTGAAACCTGAAAGGAAAGCCCCAAAAGAAGCTCGATCTACTGCAAGTGTTTCGCGAAAGAGAGTCACGCCATTTGTCGACAAAGAGCTGGGAAATGTGGAAGAAGATTTAGGCCCTCCTGATGATAATAATGATGAACCAGAAGAAGAGGAGGAAACACAAGAAAGAAGGAAAGAAAAGAGACAAAAATTAGATGATCCAGATCTTGAGTATGCCTTGATTCAATTCATCCTTTCCATTATTGATGTAAAACCAGAAAGGAAGTCGGTATGACAAAGAAAGTGCTGATTGATGGTGTGATGATGAGCCATAGCATAATGCATTCTAATATTTCTCTATGCCAGATGTTCCCGCCAGGGATATGCAGGATTCCCTGCCAGTGGCAATTGGGCACTACCAACTGGTCACCAGACCACAAAAACATAATTTCTCTGCCAAAAACCTTGGTGTGAAAAAATCAGAAGACAGCTCTCCGCCAGATTTCTCTGGTGGAAGGGCATCCGAATGCACCCTGGAGACGAGTGAATGTGTGTGGAAAAGAAGCATGCCCAGATTGGAAAGTTTGCAGGATGCGCAGGGGACTTCTCCTTCATTCAAATCATTTGCGCAGATGTATTTTGTCAGTAAACTATAGACCTATTGTTTCTTTTGTTGTTTCAAGAAAATTTCACTGCTGGAACTGCGGCTAAACTTTAAAGTTCCTCCGCGCTGCGCAAAGCAAACTTTCTAATCTATGTCTGGAAGCTTTCCAGATTCAAAAGTGTGTGTTGAAGGTGAAAGTAAAGTTGCAGTTTTTTAGCACTGATTGCTGAGGTCGCAGAACTAGAGTAGAGAAGACCTAACTGAGTGGGCCACCCTTTAACATGTAGCTCAATGGGGGGGGGGGCTCTGATTTGATTGATTCCCTTTCTACCTGACACTGTTCTGGCTGAGTTCTGGCTACAAAGTAAGAGGATTACACCATGCACCACCATGACACCTTCAGTTGTTGTATTTTGTAGTTGCAAGGTTGCAAGTTGAGATGGCCTAAAAGCATGATTTGCGTGGAAATTCATAGTTCCTGCCTGTGTGAATGATAGGGTCAATCAATTTTTGTTTATGTGTGTGAGGCCTGTACTCCTGGGTGGAAAGTTCCTCCTCTTTGCTATGCAAAAGTTTTACACCACACCAATTGTTTAACAACAATAGCCCTACTGTTTTACCATTGTTCTTGATTTTGCTCCACGCCAAAGATATTTGGCATAACATACGGTACATGTTTTCCAGCCTGTGTGTACTATACACACAGAGTTCTACCTCAAGCTAAGTGATTTCAAGGAAAGGTATTGATGGGACTCTTGTGTATATGTCTTTATTTAATTTACCTAGAATACTTATCTGTGAATATCTCACTGAGATGCAAGTCCAACTCATGCAAACTTGACTGTAGCTCTGTGTATGTCTAACACTTTATTTTTCCATGCAGATTACTTGACATACCAAAGGTAGAAGTCAGAAATGTGGAAACGGTTGAAGCTTGTACACATGAGGTATTTTATTTTCATTGTCTTGTTTGATCAACGAGTTCCAATAGTGAAACAAACACAATGTCAATTTCCTTGCAGAAATTCTACTTGTTCATGTAGAGTGAATGTTTTATTGTTTTGAATGAAATTATTTTCACTGGTAGCATTTGCAAACATGCATTTTCATGTAGATTCAAAATCTTAGAGGTCATAGTTGTAAATTAAACTTACTTTTTTATCATGTAGGTTGTTGTACCATCAGGATGTGAATATTTACCCCTTCAAATGACAGATGAAAAGCCAGCAAAGGTTTGGATTTACTTTCAGTTCCAGTAGAAAACGGTTTGGTAACAGGTCTTACCTTTCGTTCTTGAAATGTTTCTCCCACATATTTTGCATTTATCTCTTTAGACAGGTAAGATTTGCAAGGGGCAAGCTGAGAAAGTACAGTACGTCAGTTTGCACTTTCAAGTGCTCTAGAAATGATGTCTGTCATGCATCCCTTTTCCCTATAGACCTTTTTCATTATTCAATTGATTATTAATTAATTGAATTCTATTTGAGTCAAATAATGCAAATTCCAGGACAGCAAGAAATTTACACTATGCCTATTTTGAATCTAGTATGATGCAATGCATACTGTTGGGATTTAGCTCCACACATTCCTATGGCTCCACATCATATCAAGGTGAAGGATAGATTTCAAACGAATTGATGTCACTGTTAGAAGGGCTGATTTCTGAAGCAAAAGTAATGAATGATATGTTCCCTAATTAAAGACCCACTGCTAACCATGATCCTTTGTGGCACCAAAGTTCAGTGGCGGACACTTCAGAGGCAAGGGGTGCGATCGCCCCCAATGTTGGCTAGAACAAGGATCGTTTGTTCTAATACAATAGAAACAAACAATGCTTTTAACGTGAAACGATATTTGGCAAAGCGTCCGCCACTGCCAAAGTTTAGGTTTGTATTATCTAACAGTGACAGAGCAGAAACTGCGCTTGCATGCGTAAAAATTCCTATCTTTGAGCACCTCTAGCTCCCTGCAAGAGATCTTAAAATAAGGCAACACTTGATATCTCCTTCCTTGGGCCATAAACTCTTGATTTATCTTTTCAAAAATCCAGATTCTTCCTTATTGCGTGATAACATCATTTTATGCGATGCCTGCTCTCTCCTTGACATTTGTGCTTTTCATTCAGTTAACAAGGGATTCTGGTTGACAATAGGTCTTAAGAATATCTCTGTTGAAGCTTTCTAAGATATCTTAGGCTATCTTAGTTGTAAAAGGTATTACCAAAGTATCAGCAATGCATAGAATATTGCTTGATAGCACATACATAGGATTTGCAGGCAAATTCCTATGCACGGTTCTGCCTCTGAATATTTCAGTTCATATTTGTGGCACATGACACAGGAGGACAAACATCTGTTTGAAAATGGCCTTCTTTGGTGCATAAAGATGTGAATAAAATTTTGTTTTTGATTCCATTGATATGTTGATCCAGGAGCTTTGGGTAGATAATTCTCTACCAAAAATTGACTTCCCTCACAAGGATTGCGAATAGTTACGCTCATCACAAAAAGAAATTTGAAGAAAGAAGAATCCAATATATTTGTTCTGGTGATTTTTCCTGGTACAAAAATATGTACAGCTTTGATAAACTTACAGTAAAAAACTGCATAGAAGATTCACAACTTCAAAAAAACTTGGTTTCAGAGCAAAATCCTCTTTTTAATATCTGCCAGTTCCAAAACCAGCGATACCTTCTGCTTCACCCATTTTAATGAATTTGGTTGCATCTCTTGTCTTTTCGCTTTCATCTCCATCAAGTACTATTCCATCTTCATCAATTCCCAAGTACCACTTTGTTTTATCGTTTCTATGCAGAAATGCATGATACTGAAACCAACCTCCAGCTGCCATGCTCTCCAAAAAGACGCATTCAAGGGATTTTCTTTTCTGTTGAAAAATATGACAAAATTAAGAGATAGAGAGATAGAAAGCAGGGATGTCTCAATGCAGGGAGAAATTCTTCTGTATGATTCGGTGAATGCCCCTGGCAAAACTTTTTAGTATGAGCAACTTGGAGGTAAAGAAAACTTGACATTTCATGAATGCAATTGAAATTGGATATCAACAAGAAGTGAATGGTCTGCAATTAAGATGAAGATCTAGCGCTGTGAATTTAGCTTTAATCAATGGCTAATCACTCTCAAAATGTTCTTCGATAGTTAACTTGAACATAGATACCTCGTTTGTTGGTATTGGTGCTTTGAGAGCAGAAAAATCAATCTTGAAAGCTCAAATTTGCCTCTTCCTGCAAACCAGAGCTTTAGCCTTTTTGCCTAACCAATTTCTTACGGCACAGCGTATAAATCATCGAGAGCCTGGATAGAATTTAAACAATATTAGATCTTGTGTAATTCTGTTTTCCAGAAGTCACCCATTGGGAAGTTTCTTAATTTTTCATTAATTTCAGTTCTTGATTTCGATGTGGTTCAGGAATTTGCTTAGGCCTAAAGGCCAAAGCTCTGGGTTTGCAAGTGGACGCAAATTTGAGCTTTCAAGATTGATATTTCTTCTCTCAAAGCACCAATACCAACAAACGTGGTATCTATGTTCAAGTTAACTATCGAGGAACATTTTGAGGGTGATTAGCCATTGATTAAAGCTAAATTCGCATCGCTGGAGTCAACCAAATCTGCATACATATTTTGGGCACCCGGTATTTAAAGCAAAGCAGCAGCGCATACAAGCAGCATGATATGTTGACAAATCATACAAGCAGCATAACTTGGTGTAACATATCACCAAGTTTCTTCACCAAGCCAAAGAAAATTATTGATGTTCTAAGCTGGTGTGCTTAACAAGGGCAGATTTTGTAATACAATAGCAACAGTTGCGTTTGATCGACACCTCAATTCAAAGCGATTAGCGGATGCAGACAAAGGAAATTCTCGCAACCAGTAATTCAAAACAAACAAAGCCGCAAAAGTTTCCCCGAAATTAGTAGGGCAAACTCTCACCTTGTGCAAGCGAAAAATGGTTTTTAAGAGAAGTTATGTGCTTATAGCGAAAGAAGAAGGGTAAATCTAAAGTTCTGTCGCGTAGATTATGTTTATTTGATTTAGGAGCCGAGCAGAAGGCATTGAAATTCTCGCGTCTTTAGGGCTTAAAATGAAACGATTACAAAACAGCCCCTAAATCAAATAAACATAATCTAAGCGACAGAACTTTAGTTTTACCCTTCTTCTTTCGCTATAAGCACATAACTTCTCTTAAAAACCATCTTTCGCTTGCACACGGCGAGAGTTTGCCCTACAAGTTTCGGGGAAACTTTTGCGGCTTTGTTTGTTTTGAATTACTGGTTGAGAGAATTTCCTTTGTCTGCATCCGCTAATCGCTTTGAATTGAGGTGTCGATCAAACGCAACTGTTGCTATTGTATTACAAAATCTGCCCTTGTTTGGTGTGCTTTGTATGCCGGTTTCATGGAGACATTCTCATCATTGCTTTATGAAGACCAATTAAGACTTCCCACATAAAATCTTAACCTTTGGGAGAATATTTACCTCTGGCTCAATGGTAACGCGCTTAACTACCAATTTGAAGGTTGGTGGTTCAAGTCCCTGCCCTGTCAAACCTGCTATTAAGAGTGAGGACAGTCATCAGCTCTCTGTAACTCCAGGCTAAAGGAATGTGGTCTTATCAATCGGAAGGAGAAGGACGCTACTTCAATAAGCTTAGTTTCTCAGTGTCATAGAACACCTTCGAATGCTAGGTAGAAACATAACAAACACTTTCTCTTGTACTGCCACCAGTTTGATTTGATGCGCAGAGATCTCTTTCGCCAGCTCACCGCCTCTGGTATAGACATAAATTAACTGGATTCAAATACACTGTGCAATTTGCTTCTGTTTGGGAACCAAGATTTAAACATAGTTGAAAACAGAATCATCATAGAAGCAACAATTTCTTTCATTGAAGCAACAGAGCGTTTTTAATTCAAAACGTAGAACGCAAACAGCAGCACCCCTCCCCTACCTTTGTTAGATTTATCAGGGTAACTTGGTACCAAATAGTCAAATAAAATGTATATATTTTTATCCACATTGGATCCCAAATTTTGAAAATCTTAAGTTTTTCTCCATCATTTGGAATTTGGTACCAAGCTACCTTACATTGTTCCTTTTGTTTGTTAAAGTATTATAATTGTAAGTGCCATCCAAAGTAGGGACCAGATGACCTTGTGTCCTTTCCTGCTTTGGATGGCACAGTAACAAGTAATCTTTCGTGTTTTAATTGTTTTGATGATGATATAAAAACAAAAACAAAAACAAAAAAACAAAGAGCAATTAACTTTATGAAGGATTATCGCTAGCAAACTCCTTCCATATGAATTGCACACTCCCATTTTCTAGATGAGTTTCCCCCCCCCCCCATGGGAGGAGGAACTGAAAACGAAACTAGTGTTACTCACTGCTGCATACAAGATTCCAGTGTCCTGCTCCATGCAAACATATTGATCAGCTTGAATGCCCTTCATCAGTACTGCCGAAAAGCCCGCAAAGCCAACAGATTGAAGCATTATGAGAGCTAAAAGATAGTTTACCAATTAACACATGTAATGGGCGAGTATAGCCTACGAGTAGACTTGCTCCAAGTCTATTCAGTGGACTATCAGCATTAAAAGAATATAATTTCTTCTGCGGGGGCGTAAGCTACTAAAGTGACGCTGCGAAGGAGAAGGTGAAGGTAAATATAAGATCCTTTTGGATGATTACAAAGTCTGTCCTGAGCTAAGCAAGCACGAGAATATCTGAATATTGATTTCTTCATAACCCAAAATGATCGTTGGTGCTGTTTTTAGCTACAATCAGAGGGATGAGCGTTGCTGCTAAAGCCCCCTTCAATCGAAAATCAAACGAATCGCCTGACAAGCAATTTTCTATCTTTATGTGAAATCAGAATGATACGCAAAAAATAAAATTCATTAGCCCTGGTTTGCCTATTTGAGGTCTTTGTTCGTGCATGAAATCTTTGGTGCATCTGTCTCAAATTGGATGTCATGTGAGATTTACGATAACGCAAAATTACTTATGCAGAGCCCTGTAAAACATTTCAATGGTTGTTATTCGCGGGCATCTAATTCAAGACAAGCAGTCACCAAGATAACCTCTGAAGGCATGAAGGCATTTTGGTTCAATGTGGTCACGTGTCTTCCCCCAGTCAGTGGCGCCATTGTTTGCTGAGGTTCTGCACCTTTCCTCTCAATTTCAATGACATTTGCATCTGTAGCTGTGTAAGAGGGGGGTCCTTCTACCCTCGGTGATTCTGCAAATGCTAGCCTCTGTGCAGGCCACCGGTTACATCATCCTCTAAAGTTGACTTATTTGCATAATGAGTACTATCAATAAGTGGCTAATGATGCGTTCGTTCTAGAAAACGATTGTTTTAACATAATTAAGCTGCTAATGAAGTCAAGAACGTGCCAATTCTGGGTAAATTTGTTGTTGTGCCAGGGTAAACATCATCGTAATTTATCCATCTTATGGTGTCAAATCTGTCTAACATGAAATAAGCCGACGTCAAATGTTGCTATAGGATCGCGGGAAACTTCTGTCTTGTATGCGGTTTATGTGCGCCTTCTTTATTTCAGTGCCAATTAGCAGAGATAAAACGTTAATCAATTGCTTTAACGAGCGTGACGGAAGTGGGTTACTTACTTACTTTCTGACTGACATCGAAGCCCCTTCTTAGATTACAAAGTTGGACTTTGTAATCAAACTGCACCCCCCTCCCCCCCGTTCAATGTTGGTAACTATAGCTGCAGTTTGCTGCCTTGCTCCAAAAATATACCCAACATTGAATGGGGGGAGGGGGGGCCGATAGCGGGGTATGATATCGAAGTGCTATCACAAGTCGTTGCACTCTGCGAAAGCGGATATTTTTCTCAACAATTTTGTCCATGATTGTCTGAAAATTGTGAAAAAATTTTGAGAGAGGAAAAGATAGGATGGCGTGTTACGTTTTTCAAACAACGTTATTTTTATGTTGTGCGAGGTATTTCTAACGAGGGCGGGGAAGAAAGACTTTTGGCACTCTTTTGATTCAGTCATTATCATTTATTCCTTGCAAAGGCTATGGCTTATGTGACGTCATGAGCTGAGTACTATTCTTATGTCTGCTTGCTTTAGAAATGACAATAGAAATCATTTACAGTTGGTCATTGAATAGAAGTTATGAAACAGTAATTTAGGCATCTGTTTATGCTAGAATAGCGATTATTGTTGTAAACAGCAATGGACTAATTGACGTCACAAATCAAAGGAATCACAAGTAGGAGATCTATGAAAGGAAGCAACATGGCATACAGTATGTAAAAAACTGTTGATACGAATACACAAACGCTTTTGCATGTCGTCTACACTGTCGCTCTTTATTAGAAGATTTCATAAGAGTACGTTCTACAGTTAACCAAATTCTACTATGGCTACAATGCATACCGATGAATCTGAGGAGCTTTTACATACACGGAGGGCACGGTCAGTATATCTTAAGTTGCCAGGGGCACAGCTGACCATTTATTGGAATGAATGAAAGGGTTGAAAAGTAATGAAATTTTCAATGTGGGCGTACCCATTTTCTGGGAGACCACGCCCATTTATGTGCCCTTGTCGATACCCCTTGCAACAACACAATGAGTTAAGGTAACCAATGAAACATCCTGAAATTACTGCTTAGTTGTTGCCTGCATAAGTATGGATTTCATATGACATTTTACCGACATTTTACCGTCAATTTACCGACACAGTTTACCGTTCATAAACAGCAATTTTTCAAAAGACTTGTTAAGATAATTTAAAAACTCTTGATATTTCATGAACAGTGCAACAATTTCAACTGCATGAAAATAGTCATTTGCATATAATGTAATTCTTCTTGAAATTGTGACAGTTTACCACCATAAATATAAAGTAAGAATTGATCTATTGAACTTCCTTATTAATACTTCTGGTGGTAAACTGTTCAAAAATCGTTGATATGATATATTTCTCATTTGTTTGTTTGTTAGTATATGTATACAGACTATATACATGGAAATGCACAGAAAGTAATTTTTAAATGCTATTGTGTCCATTGGAAATATCTATTATTCTGTCGGTAAAATGTGCGGTAAAATGTGCGGTAAAATGAGTGGTAATATGTTCAGTATATGCGAATAGATAATCCATTATAACCGCACTATTATGTGAAGCAAACTAACTTTGCTCACCAACGCTTTTAGTATTTCAGTCGTTCACCATTATTTTTTGCCAGAAGATGCATTCGTCTCTGCATCGAGTCTATTGTTCTATCAATAACTGCTACTGAGAAATTAAGCATGCAGCCTCTTGCACGCTCACTGAACTGTTCAAATGTTTCATTCTCTATGTTATTTTTTATTGCATCATCTGCTAACTGTATACGAACAATGTGAAAGATGTTCTCAATAGGATTAAGATCTGGACTTCTTGGAGGAATTGGCAGTAACTTAGCACCACATTTCTCCATACTGGCTTTTGCAAGTTGTGAATTCTGACTTGGATCTCCATCTTGAATAAAAATATTTGAGCTTGGATTGCAACTCACTTGAAACATGTAACTGAAATTCCTGTCAATGAATGAAGAGAAATATGGTCCGTTCATTTTGTCATACTGTTCACAGATTATAAAGCCTTTTCCATATGATATGGCTGCCATAAAATGTGCAACTTTACCCCCAGCACCAACTTTACTTCCCTTACTTGTACAGCCTTGTACGAGTCCCTCTGATTTTTGTCGCCAAATCCGCCCTGATGGTGCTTTTGCTTGATCAGCTGGATTTCTCTTATGCACGAAACTAACCCCATCCAAATAGAATGCAATCTGGTTGCACCATACGTCTTTTGGATATTTCTTCAGCATGTTCTTTGCAAATTTAACACGTCTCACCCGGTCAACCTTTGACATTAAGCCTTTCTTCCTACTTTGCAGGTAGAAGTACCCTCGTTTGTTTAAATGTCTTCGAACTGTGCGGTCTGACACGTCTTGAAGACCAGCTTCCAGTTTCACTCTACGTGATGAGAACCTCCCTGACATCTCTCTTAGCTGGCGAATAGATCTCATGATGTTCCTTCCATCTCTTTCAGTCAGAAGCTTAGGCCTACCGACATTTCTTTTACGTCTATCACTTTTGCCAGTAGTCGACACTTCCTTCTTACAAAGACGATATATAGTCGCAGTAGAATATCCAGGATATCTTGTAATTATTTCCTTTATTGGAATACTCTTCTCTGCATGCAGGTACCTCCAGTATATCGATAACTGTGATGGGACACTTCGTGTAAACACCATTTTGGCCTAAGTGTAAACAATTCTTAGTGCGCAATGCACAGGTACTTCATGTATACTGTTTTCATCTTGATCTAATTTTAGAAGATAGTAACCCCAGCCCCCACCTACAAATGCGGCAGTGCAGACATATTTTCAAGGAAAAAAGAGTATCAGTTGAGGCAGCAACTTAATAGCAAATAGAATATATCCATGTAAGCTTGACATTGCTTTTCTCAATGCCAAGAAATGATGGGGGACATAAAGTCCCCCACCGTATCCCACCCTCCTCTTCCCACTTGCAACCCCAACTGTAATAGTATTCCCTGAATATACTGAACATGTTAAGAAAGTTGAAAACTGGACTCTAGGGGGTCTCTATGCCATGTTGCACACATTCAACTCTATATGTATTGATGCCTTCTGATCGTGGATATGAATATAGCAACTAATTTAATAGCCATGAAAATGTAGAATGGGGTGTTTTTCTTAAAAATGTCAAAATCTTATTTGAAAACACTGCTATTATAGAATTAACATGCTTCCTTCGCAGGACAATGTGTCTTCTCCCAGTACACCACCAGTGTTAGAAGTTTTCTGCTGAAAACTTCTAAGTCTCTTTTTTGAAGAATTCAGACAATCTTGGACATAATATGTTGAGAAAAATCTGCACCCCCCTCCCCCCCGTTCAATGTTGGTAACTATAGCTGCAGTTTGCTGCCTTGCTCCAAAAATATACCCAACATTGAATGGGGGGAGGGGGGGCCGATAGCGGGGTATGATATCGAAGTGCTATCACAAGTCGTTGCACTCTGCGAAAGCGGATATTTTTCTCAACAATTTTGTCCATGATTGTCTGAAAATTGTGAAAAAATTTTGAGAGAGGAAAAGATAGGATGGCGTGTTACGTTTTTCAAACAACGTTATTTTTATGTTGTGCGAGGTATTTCTAACGAGGGCGGGGAAGAAAGACTTTTGGCACTCTTTTGATTCAGTCATTATCATTTATTCCTTGCAAAGGCTATGGCTTATGTGACGTCATGAGCTGAGTACTATTCTTATGTCTGCTTGCTTTAGAAATGACAATAGAAATCATTTACAGTTGGTCATTGAATAGAAGTTATGAAACAGTAATTTAGGCATCTGTTTATGCTAGAATAGCGATTATTGTTGTAAACAGCAATGGACTAATTGACGTCACAAATCAAAGGAATCACAAGTAGGAGATCTATGAAAGGAAGCAACATGGCATACAGTATGTAAAAAACTGTTGATACGAATACACAAACGCTTTTGCATGTCGTCTACACTGTCGCTCTTTATTAGAAGATTTCATAAGAGTACGTTCTACAGTTAACCAAATTCTACTATGGCTACAATGCATACCGATGAATCTGAGGAGCTTTTACATACACGGAGGGCACGGTCAGTATATCTTAAGTTGCCAGGGGCACAGCTGACCATTTATTGGAATGAATGAAAGGGTTGAAAAGTAATGAAATTTTCAATGTGGGCGTACCCATTTTCTGGGAGACCACGCCCATTTATGTGCCCTTGTCGATACCCCTTGCAACAACACAATGAGTTAAGGTAACCAATGAAACATCCTGAAATTACTGCTTAGTTGTTGCCTGCATAAGTATGGATTTCATATGACATTTTACCGACATTTTACCGTCAATTTACCGACACAGTTTACCGTTCATAAACAGCAATTTTTCAAAAGACTTGTTAAGATAATTTAAAAACTCTTGATATTTCATGAACAGTGCAACAATTTCAACTGCATGAAAATAGTCATTTGCATATAATGTAATTCTTCTTGAAATTGTGACAGTTTACCACCATAAATATAAAGTAAGAATTGATCTATTGAACTTCCTTATTAATACTTCTGGTGGTAAACTGTTCAAAAATCGTTGATATGATATATTTCTCATTTGTTTGTTTGTTAGTATATGTATACAGACTATATACATGGAAATGCACAGAAAGTAATTTTTAAATGCTATTGTGTCCATTGGAAATATCTATTATTCTGTCGGTAAAATGTGCGGTAAAATGTGCGGTAAAATGAGTGGTAATATGTTCAGTATATGCGAATAGATAATCCATTATAACCGCACTATTATGTGAAGCAAACTAACTTTGCTCACCAACGCTTTTAGTATTTCAGTCGTTCACCATTATTTTTTGCCAGAAGATGCATTCGTCTCTGCATCGAGTCTATTGTTCTATCAATAACTGCTACTGAGAAATTAAGCATGCAGCCTCTTGCACGCTCACTGAACTGTTCAAATGTTTCATTCTCTATGTTATTTTTTATTGCATCATCTGCTAACTGTATACGAACAATGTGAAAGATGTTCTCAATAGGATTAAGATCTGGACTTCTTGGAGGAATTGGCAGTAACTTAGCACCACATTTCTCCATACTGGCTTTTGCAAGTTGTGAATTCTGACTTGGATCTCCATCTTGAATAAAAATATTTGAGCTTGGATTGCAACTCACTTGAAACATGTAACTGAAATTCCTGTCAATGAATGAAGAGAAATATGGTCCGTTCATTTTGTCATACTGTTCACAGATTATAAAGCCTTTTCCATATGATATGGCTGCCATAAAATGTGCAACTTTACCCCCAGCACCAACTTTACTTCCCTTACTTGTACAGCCTTGTACGAGTCCCTCTGATTTTTGTCGCCAAATCCGCCCTGATGGTGCTTTTGCTTGATCAGCTGGATTTCTCTTATGCACGAAACTAACCCCATCCAAATAGAATGCAATCTGGTTGCACCATACGTCTTTTGGATATTTCTTCAGCATGTTCTTTGCAAATTTAACACGTCTCACCCGGTCAACCTTTGACATTAAGCCTTTCTTCCTACTTTGCAGGTAGAAGTACCCTCGTTTGTTTAAATGTCTTCGAACTGTGCGGTCTGACACGTCTTGAAGACCAGCTTCCAGTTTCACTCTACGTGATGAGAACCTCCCTGACATCTCTCTTAGCTGGCGAATAGATCTCATGATGTTCCTTCCATCTCTTTCAGTCAGAAGCTTAGGCCTACCGACATTTCTTTTACGTCTATCACTTTTGCCAGTAGTCGACACTTCCTTCTTACAAAGACGATATATAGTCGCAGTAGAATATCCAGGATATCTTGTAATTATTTCCTTTATTGGAATACTCTTCTCTGCATGCAGGTACCTCCAGTATATCGATAACTGTGATGGGACACTTCGTGTAAACACCATTTTGGCCTAAGTGTAAACAATTCTTAGTGCGCAATGCACAGGTACTTCATGTATACTGTTTTCATCTTGATCTAATTTTAGAAGATAGTAACCCCAGCCCCCACCTACAAATGCGGCAGTGCAGACATATTTTCAAGGAAAAAAGAGTATCAGTTGAGGCAGCAACTTAATAGCAAATAGAATATATCCATGTAAGCTTGACATTGCTTTTCTCAATGCCAAGAAATGATGGGGGACATAAAGTCCCCCACCGTATCCCACCCTCCTCTTCCCACTTGCAACCCCAACTGTAATAGTATTCCCTGAATATACTGAACATGTTAAGAAAGTTGAAAACTGGACTCTAGGGGGTCTCTATGCCATGTTGCACACATTCAACTCTATATGTATTGATGCCTTCTGATCGTGGATATGAATATAGCAACTAATTTAATAGCCATGAAAATGTAGAATGGGGTGTTTTTCTTAAAAATGTCAAAATCTTATTTGAAAACACTGCTATTATAGAATTAACATGCTTCCTTCGCAGGACAATGTGTCTTCTCCCAGTACACCACCAGTGTTAGAAGTTTTCTGCTGAAAACTTCTAAGTCTCTTTTTTGAAGAATTCAGACAATCTTGGACATAATATGTTGAGAAAAATCTGCACCCCCCTCCCCCCCGTTCAATGTTGGTAACTATAGCTGCAGTTTGCTGCCTTGCTCCAAAAATATACCCAACATTGAATGGGGGGAGGGGGGGGCCGATAGCGGGGTATGATATCGAAGTTCTATCATAAGTCGTTGCACTCTGTGAAAGCGGATATTTTTCTCAACAATTTTGTCCATGATTGTCTGAAAATTGTGAAAAAATTTTGAGAGAGGAAAAGATAGGATGGCGTGTTACGTTTTTCAAACAACGTTATTTTTATGTTGTGCGAGGTATTTCTAACGAGGGCGGGGAAGAAAGACTTTTGACACTCTTTTGATTCAGTCATTATCATTTATTCCTTGCAAAGGCTATGGCTTATGTGACGTCATGAGCTGAGTACTATTCTTATGTCTGCTTGCTTTAGAAATGACAATAGAAATCATTTACAGTTGGTCATTGAATAGAAGTTATGAAACAGTAATTTAGGCATCTGTTTATGCTAGAATAGCGATTATTGTTGTAAACAGCAATGGACTAATTGACGTCACAAATCAAAGGAATCACAAGTAGGAGATCTATGAAAGGAAGCAACATGGCATACAGTATGTAAAAAACTGTTGATACGAATACACAAACGCTTTTGCATGTCGTCTACACTGTCGCTCTTTATTAGAAGATTTCATAAGAGTACGTTCTACAGTTAACCAAATTCTACTATGGCTACAATGCATACCGATGAATCTGAGGAGCTTTTACATACACGGAGGGCACGGTCAGTATATCTTAAGTTGCCAGGGGCACAGCTGACCATTTATTGGAATGAATGAAAGGGTTGAAAAGTAATGAAATTTTCAATGTGGGCGTACCCATTTTCTGGGAGACCACGCCCATTTATGTGCCCTTGTCGATACCCCTTGCAACAACACAATGAGTTAAGGTAACCAATGAAACATCCTGAAATTACTGCTTAGTTGTTGCCTGCATAAGTATGGATTTCATATGACATTTTACCGACATTTTACCGTCAATTTACCGACACAGTTTACCGTTCATAAACAGCAATTTTTCAAAAGACTTGTTAAGATAATTTAAAAACTCTTGATATTTCATGAACAGTGCAACAATTTCAACTGCATGAAAATAGTCATTTGCATATAATGTAATTCTTCTTGAAATTGTGACAGTTTACCACCATAAATATAAAGTAAGAATTGATCTATTGAACTTCCTTATTAATACTTCTGGTGGTAAACTGTTCAAAAATCGTTGATATGATATATTTCTCATTTGTTTGTTTGTTAGTATATGTATACAGACTATATACATGGAAATGCACAGAAAGTAATTTTTAAATGCTATTGTGTCCATTGGAAATATCTATTATTCTGTCGGTAAAATGTGCGGTAAAATGTGCGGTAAAATGAGTGGTAATATGTTCAGTATATGCGAATAGATAATCCATTATAACCGCACTATTATGTGAAGCAAACTAACTTTGCTCACCAACGCTTTTAGTATTTCAGTCGTTCACCATTATTTTTTGCCAGAAGATGCATTCGTCTCTGCATCGAGTCTATTGTTCTATCAATAACTGCTACTGAGAAATTAAGCATGCAGCCTCTTGCACGCTCACTGAACTGTTCAAATGTTTCATTCTCTATGTTATTTTTTATTGCATCATCTGCTAACTGTATACGAACAATGTGAAAGATGTTCTCAATAGGATTAAGATCTGGACTTCTTGGAGGAATTGGCAGTAACTTAGCACCACATTTCTCCATACTGGCTTTTGCAAGTTGTGAATTCTGACTTGGATCTCCATCTTGAATAAAAATATTTGAGCTTGGATTGCAACTCACTTGAAACATGTAACTGAAATTCCTGTCAATGAATGAAGAGAAATATGGTCCGTTCATTTTGTCATACTGTTCACAGATTATAAAGCCTTTTCCATATGATATGGCTGCCATAAAATGTGCAACTTTACCCCCAGCACCAACTTTACTTCCCTTACTTGTACAGCCTTGTACGAGTCCCTCTGATTTTTGTCGCCAAATCCGCCCTGATGGTGCTTTTGCTTGATCAGCTGGATTTCTCTTATGCACGAAACTAACCCCATCCAAATAGAATGCAATCTGGTTGCACCATACGTCTTTTGGATATTTCTTCAGCATGTTCTTTGCAAATTTAACACGTCTCACCCGGTCAACCTTTGACATTAAGCCTTTCTTCCTACTTTGCAGGTAGAAGTACCCTCGTTTGTTTAAATGTCTTCGAACTGTGCGGTCTGACACGTCTTGAAGACCAGCTTCCAGTTTCACTCTACGTGATGAGAACCTCCCTGACATCTCTCTTAGCTGGCGAATAGATCTCATGATGTTCCTTCCATCTCTTTCAGTCAGAAGCTTAGGCCTACCGACATTTCTTTTACGTCTATCACTTTTGCCAGTAGTCGACACTTCCTTCTTACAAAGACGATATATAGTCGCAGTAGAATATCCAGGATATCTTGTAATTATTTCCTTTATTGGAATACTCTTCTCTGCATGCAGGTACCTCCAGTATATCGATAACTGTGATGGGACACTTCGTGTAAACACCATTTTGGCCTAAGTGTAAACAATTCTTAGTGCGCAATGCACAGGTACTTCATGTATACTGTTTTCATCTTGATCTAATTTTAGAAGATAGTAACCCCAGCCCCCACCTACAAATGCGGCAGTGCAGACATATTTTCAAGGAAAAAAGAGTATCAGTTGAGGCAGCAACTTAATAGCAAATAGAATATATCCATGTAAGCTTGACATTGCTTTTCTCAATGCCAAGAAATGATGGGGGACATAAAGTCCCCCACCGTATCCCACCCTCCTCTTCCCACTTGCAACCCCAACTGTAATAGTATTCCCTGAATATACTGAACATGTTAAGAAAGTTGAAAACTGGACTCTAGGGGGTCTCTATGCCATGTTGCACACATTCAACTCTATATGTATTGATGCCTTCTGATCGTGGATATGAATATAGCAACTAATTTAATAGCCATGAAAATGTAGAATGGGGTGTTTTTCTTAAAAATGTCAAAATCTTATTTGAAAACACTGCTATTATAGAATTAACATGCTTCCTTCGCAGGACAATGTGTCTTCTCCCAGTACACCACCAGTGTTAGAAGTTTTCTGCTGAAAACTTCTAAGTCTCTTTTTTGAAGAATTCAGACAATCTTGGACATAATATGTTGAGAAAAATCTGCACCCCCCTCCCCCCCGTTCAATGTTGGTAACTATAGCTGCAGTTTGCTGCCTTGCTCCAAAAATATACCCAACATTGAATGGGGGGAGGGGGGGGCCGATAGCGGGGTATGATATCGAAGTTCTATCATAAGTCGTTGCACTCTGTGAAAGCGGATATTTTTCTCAACAATTTTGTCCATGATTGTCTGAAAATTGTGAAAAAATTTTGAGAGAGGAAAAGATAGGATGGCGTGTTACGTTTTTCAAACAACGTTATTTTTATGTTGTGCGAGGTATTTCTAACGAGGGCGGGGAAGAAAGACTTTTGGCACTCTTTTGATTCAGTCATTATCATTTATTCCTTGCAAAGGCTATGGCTTATGTGACGTCATGAGCTGAGTACTATTCTTATGTCTGCTTGCTTTAGAAATGACAATAGAAATCATTTACAGTTGGTCATTGAATAGAAGTTATGAAACAGTAATTTAGGCATCTGTTTATGCTAGAATAGCGATTATTGTTGTAAACAGCAATGGACTAATTGACGTCACAAATCAAAGGAATCACAAGTAGGAGATCTATGAAAGGAAGCAACATGGCATACAGTATGTAAAAAACTGTTGATACGAATACACAAACGCTTTTGCATGTCGTCTACACTGTCGCTCTTTATTAGAAGATTTCATAAGAGTACGTTCTACAGTTAACCAAATTCTACTATGGCTACAATGCATACCGATGAATCTGAGGAGCTTTTACATACACGGAGGGCACGGTCAGTATATCTTAAGTTGCCAGGGGCACAGCTGACCATTTATTGGAATGAATGAAAGGGTTGAAAAGTAATGAAATTTTCAATGTGGGCGTACCCATTTTCTGGGAGACCACGCCCATTTATGTGCCCTTGTCGATACCCCTTGCAACAACACAATGAGTTAAGGTAACCAATGAAACATCCTGAAATTACTGCTTAGTTGTTGCCTGCATAAGTATGGATTTCATATGACATTTTACCGACATTTTACCGTCAATTTACCGACACAGTTTACCGTTCATAAACAGCAATTTTTCAAAAGACTTGTTAAGATAATTTAAAAACTCTTGATATTTCATGAACAGTGCAACAATTTCAACTGCATGAAAATAGTCATTTGCATATAATGTAATTCTTCTTGAAATTGTGACAGTTTACCACCATAAATATAAAGTAAGAATTGATCTATTGAACTTCCTTATTAATACTTCTGGTGGTAAACTGTTCAAAAATCGTTGATATGATATATTTCTCATTTGTTTGTTTGTTAGTATATGTATACAGACTATATACATGGAAATGCACAGAAAGTAATTTTTAAATGCTATTGTGTCCATTGGAAATATCTATTATTCTGTCGGTAAAATGTGCGGTAAAATGTGCGGTAAAATGAGTGGTAATATGTTCAGTATATGCGAATAGATAATCCATTATAACCGCACTATTATGTGAAGCAAACTAACTTTGCTCACCAACGCTTTTAGTATTTCAGTCGTTCACCATTATTTTTTGCCAGAAGATGCATTCGTCTCTGCATCGAGTCTATTGTTCTATCAATAACTGCTACTGAGAAATTAAGCATGCAGCCTCTTGCACGCTCACTGAACTGTTCAAATGTTTCATTCTCTATGTTATTTTTTATTGCATCATCTGCTAACTGTATACGAACAATGTGAAAGATGTTCTCAATAGGATTAAGATCTGGACTTCTTGGAGGAATTGGCAGTAACTTAGCACCACATTTCTCCATACTGGCTTTTGCAAGTTGTGAATTCTGACTTGGATCTCCATCTTGAATAAAAATATTTGAGCTTGGATTGCAACTCACTTGAAACATGTAACTGAAATTCCTGTCAATGAATGAAGAGAAATATGGTCCGTTCATTTTGTCATACTGTTCACAGATTATAAAGCCTTTTCCATATGATATGGCTGCCATAAAATGTGCAACTTTACCCCCAGCACCAACTTTACTTCCCTTACTTGTACAGCCTTGTACGAGTCCCTCTGATTTTTGTCGCCAAATCCGCCCTGATGGTGCTTTTGCTTGATCAGCTGGATTTCTCTTATGCACGAAACTAACCCCATCCAAATAGAATGCAATCTGGTTGCACCATACGTCTTTTGGATATTTCTTCAGCATGTTCTTTGCAAATTTAACACGTCTCACCCGGTCAACCTTTGACATTAAGCCTTTCTTCCTACTTTGCAGGTAGAAGTACCCTCGTTTGTTTAAATGTCTTCGAACTGTGCGGTCTGACACGTCTTGAAGACCAGCTTCCAGTTTCACTCTACGTGATGAGAACCTCCCTGACATCTCTCTTAGCTGGCGAATAGATCTCATGATGTTCCTTCCATCTCTTTCAGTCAGAAGCTTAGGCCTACCGACATTTCTTTTACGTCTATCACTTTTGCCAGTAGTCGACACTTCCTTCTTACAAAGACGATATATAGTCGCAGTAGAATATCCAGGATATCTTGTAATTATTTCCTTTATTGGAATACTCTTCTCTGCATGCAGGTACCTCCAGTATATCGATAACTGTGATGGGACACTTCGTGTAAACACCATTTTGGCCTAAGTGTAAACAATTCTTAGTGCGCAATGCACAGGTACTTCATGTATACTGTTTTCATCTTGATCTAATTTTAGAAGATAGTAACCCCAGCCCCCACCTACAAATGCGGCAGTGCAGACATATTTTCAAGGAAAAAAGAGTATCAGTTGAGGCAGCAACTTAATAGCAAATAGAATATATCCATGTAAGCTTGACATTGCTTTTCTCAATGCCAAGAAATGATGGGGGACATAAAGTCCCCCACCGTATCCCACCCTCCTCTTCCCACTTGCAACCCCAACTGTAATAGTATTCCCTGAATATACTGAACATGTTAAGAAAGTTGAAAACTGGACTCTAGGGGGTCTCTATGCCATGTTGCACACATTCAACTCTATATGTATTGATGCCTTCTGATCGTGGATATGAATATAGCAACTAATTTAATAGCCATGAAAATGTAGAATGGGGTGTTTTTCTTAAAAATGTCAAAATCTTATTTGAAAACACTGCTATTATAGAATTAACATGCTTCCTTCGCAGGACAATGTGTCTTCTCCCAGTACACCACCAGTGTTAGAAGTTTTCTGCTGAAAACTTCTAAGTCTCTTTTTTGAAGAATTCAGACAATCTTGGACATAATATGTTGAGAAAAATCTGCACCCCCCTCCCCCCCGTTCAATGTTGGTAACTATAGCTGCAGTTTGCTGCCTTGCTCCAAAAATATACCCAACATTGAATGGGGGGAGGGGGGGCCGATAGCGGGGTATGATATCGAAGTGCTATCACAAGTCGTTGCACTCTGTGAAAGCGGATATTTTTCTCAACAATTTTGTCCATGATTGTCTGAAAATTGTGAAAAAATTTTGAGAGAGGAAAAGATAGGATGGCGTGTTACGTTTTTCAAACAACGTTATTTTTATGTTGTGCGAGGTATTTCTAACGAGGGCGGGGAAGAAAGACTTTTGACACTCTTTTGATTCAGTCATTATCATTTATTCCTTGCAAAGGCTATGGCTTATGTGACGTCATGAGCTGAGTACTATTCTTATGTCTGCTTGCTTTAGAAATGACAATAGAAATCATTTACAGTTGGTCATTGAATAGAAGTTATGAAACAGTAATTTAGGCATCTGTTTATGCTAGAATAGCGATTATTGTTGTAAACAGCAATGGACTAATTGACGTCACAAATCAAAGGAATCACAAGTAGGAGATCTATGAAAGGAAGCAACATGGCATACAGTATGTAAAAAACTGTTGATACGAATACACAAACGCTTTTGCATGTCGTCTACACTGTCGCTCTTTATTAGAAGATTTCATAAGAGTACGTTCTACAGTTAACCAAATTCTACTATGGCTACAATGCATACCGATGAATCTGAGGAGCTTTTACATACACGGAGGGCACGGTCAGTATATCTTAAGTTGCCAGGGGCACAGCTGACCATTTATTGGAATGAATGAAAGGGTTGAAAAGTAATGAAATTTTCAATGTGGGCGTACCCATTTTCTGGGAGACCACGCCCATTTATGTGCCCTTGTCGATACCCCTTGCAACAACACAATGAGTTAAGGTAACCAATGAAACATCCTGAAATTACTGCTTAGTTGTTGCCTGCATAAGTATGGATTTCATATGACATTTTACCGACATTTTACCGTCAATTTACCGACACAGTTTACCGTTCATAAACAGCAATTTTTCAAAAGACTTGTTAAGATAATTTAAAAACTCTTGATATTTCATGAACAGTGCAACAATTTCAACTGCATGAAAATAGTCATTTGCATATAATGTAATTCTTCTTGAAATTGTGACAGTTTACCACCATAAATATAAAGTAAGAATTGATCTATTGAACTTCCTTATTAATACTTCTGGTGGTAAACTGTTCAAAAATCGTTGATATGATATATTTCTCATTTGTTTGTTTGTTAGTATATGTATACAGACTATATACATGGAAATGCACAGAAAGTAATTTTTAAATGCTATTGTGTCCATTGGAAATATCTATTATTCTGTCGGTAAAATGTGCGGTAAAATGTGCGGTAAAATGAGTGGTAATATGTTCAGTATATGCGAATAGATAATCCATTATAACCGCACTATTATGTGAAGCAAACTAACTTTGCTCACCAACGCTTTTAGTATTTCAGTCGTTCACCATTATTTTTTGCCAGAAGATGCATTCGTCTCTGCATCGAGTCTATTGTTCTATCAATAACTGCTACTGAGAAATTAAGCATGCAGCCTCTTGCACGCTCACTGAACTGTTCAAATGTTTCATTCTCTATGTTATTTTTTATTGCATCATCTGCTAACTGTATACGAACAATGTGAAAGATGTTCTCAATAGGATTAAGATCTGGACTTCTTGGAGGAATTGGCAGTAACTTAGCACCACATTTCTCCATACTGGCTTTTGCAAGTTGTGAATTCTGACTTGGATCTCCATCTTGAATAAAAATATTTGAGCTTGGATTGCAACTCACTTGAAACATGTAACTGAAATTCCTGTCAATGAATGAAGAGAAATATGGTCCGTTCATTTTGTCATACTGTTCACAGATTATAAAGCCTTTTCCATATGATATGGCTGCCATAAAATGTGCAACTTTACCCCCAGCACCAACTTTACTTCCCTTACTTGTACAGCCTTGTACGAGTCCCTCTGATTTTTGTCGCCAAATCCGCCCTGATGGTGCTTTTGCTTGATCAGCTGGATTTCTCTTATGCACGAAACTAACCCCATCCAAATAGAATGCAATCTGGTTGCACCATACGTCTTTTGGATATTTCTTCAGCATGTTCTTTGCAAATTTAACACGTCTCACCCGGTCAACCTTTGACATTAAGCCTTTCTTCCTACTTTGCAGGTAGAAGTACCCTCGTTTGTTTAAATGTCTTCGAACTGTGCGGTCTGACACGTCTTGAAGACCAGCTTCCAGTTTCACTCTACGTGATGAGAACCTCCCTGACATCTCTCTTAGCTGGCGAATAGATCTCATGATGTTCCTTCCATCTCTTTCAGTCAGAAGCTTAGGCCTACCGACATTTCTTTTACGTCTATCACTTTTGCCAGTAGTCGACACTTCCTTCTTACAAAGACGATATATAGTCGCAGTAGAATATCCAGGATATCTTGTAATTATTTCCTTTATTGGAATACTCTTCTCTGCATGCAGGTACCTCCAGTATATCGATAACTGTGATGGGACACTTCGTGTAAACACCATTTTGGCCTAAGTGTAAACAATTCTTAGTGCGCAATGCACAGGTACTTCATGTATACTGTTTTCATCTTGATCTAATTTTAGAAGATAGTAACCCCAGCCCCCACCTACAAATGCGGCAGTGCAGACATATTTTCAAGGAAAAAAGAGTATCAGTTGAGGCAGCAACTTAATAGCAAATAGAATATATCCATGTAAGCTTGACATTGCTTTTCTCAATGCCAAGAAATGATGGGGGACATAAAGTCCCCCACCGTATCCCACCCTCCTCTTCCCACTTGCAACCCCAACTGTAATAGTATTCCCTGAATATACTGAACATGTTAAGAAAGTTGAAAACTGGACTCTAGGGGGTCTCTATGCCATGTTGCACACATTCAACTCTATATGTATTGATGCCTTCTGATCGTGGATATGAATATAGCAACTAATTTAATAGCCATGAAAATGTAGAATGGGGTGTTTTTCTTAAAAATGTCAAAATCTTATTTGAAAACACTGCTATTATAGAATTAACATGCTTCCTTCGCAGGACAATGTGTCTTCTCCCAGTACACCACCAGTGTTAGAAGTTTTCTGCTGAAAACTTCTAAGTCTCTTTTTTGAAGAATTCAGACAATCTTGGACATAATATGTTGAGAAAAATCTGCACCCCCCTCCCCCCCGTTCAATGTTGGTAACTATAGCTGCAGTTTGCTGCCTTGCTCCAAAAATATACCCAACATTGAATGGGGGGAGGGGGGGGCCGATAGCGGGGTATGATATCGAAGTTCTATCATAAGTCGTTGCACTCTGTGAAAGCGGATATTTTTCTCAACAATTTTGTCCATGATTGTCTGAAAATTGTGAAAAAATTTTGAGAGAGGAAAAGATAGGATGGCGTGTTACGTTTTTCAAACAACGTTATTTTTATGTTGTGCGAGGTATTTCTAACGAGGGCGGGGAAGAAAGACTTTTGGCACTCTTTTGATTCAGTCATTATCATTTATTCCTTGCAAAGGCTATGGCTTATGTGACGTCATGAGCTGAGTACTATTCTTATGTCTGCTTGCTTTAGAAATGACAATAGAAATCATTTACAGTTGGTCATTGAATAGAAGTTATGAAACAGTAATTTAGGCATCTGTTTATGCTAGAATAGCGATTATTGTTGTAAACAGCAATGGACTAATTGACGTCACAAATCAAAGGAATCACAAGTAGGAGATCTATGAAAGGAAGCAACATGGCATACAGTATGTAAAAAACTGTTGATACGAATACACAAACGCTTTTGCATGTCGTCTACACTGTCGCTCTTTATTAGAAGATTTCATAAGAGTACGTTCTACAGTTAACCAAATTCTACTATGGCTACAATGCATACCGATGAATCTGAGGAGCTTTTACATACACGGAGGGCACGGTCAGTATATCTTAAGTTGCCAGGGGCACAGCTGACCATTTATTGGAATGAATGAAAGGGTTGAAAAGTAATGAAATTTTCAATGTGGGCGTACCCATTTTCTGGGAGACCACGCCCATTTATGTGCCCTTGTCGATACCCCTTGCAACAACACAATGAGTTAAGGTAACCAATGAAACATCCTGAAATTACTGCTTAGTTGTTGCCTGCATAAGTATGGATTTCATATGACATTTTACCGACATTTTACCGTCAATTTACCGACACAGTTTACCGTTCATAAACAGCAATTTTTCAAAAGACTTGTTAAGATAATTTAAAAACTCTTGATATTTCATGAACAGTGCAACAATTTCAACTGCATGAAAATAGTCATTTGCATATAATGTAATTCTTCTTGAAATTGTGACAGTTTACCACCATAAATATAAAGTAAGAATTGATCTATTGAACTTCCTTATTAATACTTCTGGTGGTAAACTGTTCAAAAATCGTTGATATGATATATTTCTCATTTGTTTGTTTGTTAGTATATGTATACAGACTATATACATGGAAATGCACAGAAAGTAATTTTTAAATGCTATTGTGTCCATTGGAAATATCTATTATTCTGTCGGTAAAATGTGCGGTAAAATGTGCGGTAAAATGAGTGGTAATATGTTCAGTATATGCGAATAGATAATCCATTATAACCGCACTATTATGTGAAGCAAACTAACTTTGCTCACCAACGCTTTTAGTATTTCAGTCGTTCACCATTATTTTTTGCCAGAAGATGCATTCGTCTCTGCATCGAGTCTATTGTTCTATCAATAACTGCTACTGAGAAATTAAGCATGCAGCCTCTTGCACGCTCACTGAACTGTTCAAATGTTTCATTCTCTATGTTATTTTTTATTGCATCATCTGCTAACTGTATACGAACAATGTGAAAGATGTTCTCAATAGGATTAAGATCTGGACTTCTTGGAGGAATTGGCAGTAACTTAGCACCACATTTCTCCATACTGGCTTTTGCAAGTTGTGAATTCTGACTTGGATCTCCATCTTGAATAAAAATATTTGAGCTTGGATTGCAACTCACTTGAAACATGTAACTGAAATTCCTGTCAATGAATGAAGAGAAATATGGTCCGTTCATTTTGTCATACTGTTCACAGATTATAAAGCCTTTTCCATATGATATGGCTGCCATAAAATGTGCAACTTTACCCCCAGCACCAACTTTACTTCCCTTACTTGTACAGCCTTGTACGAGTCCCTCTGATTTTTGTCGCCAAATCCGCCCTGATGGTGCTTTTGCTTGATCAGCTGGATTTCTCTTATGCACGAAACTAACCCCATCCAAATAGAATGCAATCTGGTTGCACCATACGTCTTTTGGATATTTCTTCAGCATGTTCTTTGCAAATTTAACACGTCTCACCCGGTCAACCTTTGACATTAAGCCTTTCTTCCTACTTTGCAGGTAGAAGTACCCTCGTTTGTTTAAATGTCTTCGAACTGTGCGGTCTGACACGTCTTGAAGACCAGCTTCCAGTTTCACTCTACGTGATGAGAACCTCCCTGACATCTCTCTTAGCTGGCGAATAGATCTCATGATGTTCCTTCCATCTCTTTCAGTCAGAAGCTTAGGCCTACCGACATTTCTTTTACGTCTATCACTTTTGCCAGTAGTCGACACTTCCTTCTTACAAAGACGATATATAGTCGCAGTAGAATATCCAGGATATCTTGTAATTATTTCCTTTATTGGAATACTCTTCTCTGCATGCAGGTACCTCCAGTATATCGATAACTGTGATGGGACACTTCGTGTAAACACCATTTTGGCCTAAGTGTAAACAATTCTTAGTGCGCAATGCACAGGTACTTCATGTATACTGTTTTCATCTTGATCTAATTTTAGAAGATAGTAACCCCAGCCCCCACCTACAAATGCGGCAGTGCAGACATATTTTCAAGGAAAAAAGAGTATCAGTTGAGGCAGCAACTTAATAGCAAATAGAATATATCCATGTAAGCTTGACATTGCTTTTCTCAATGCCAAGAAATGATGGGGGACATAAAGTCCCCCACCGTATCCCACCCTCCTCTTCCCACTTGCAACCCCAACTGTAATAGTATTCCCTGAATATACTGAACATGTTAAGAAAGTTGAAAACTGGACTCTAGGGGGTCTCTATGCCATGTTGCACACATTCAACTCTATATGTATTGATGCCTTCTGATCGTGGATATGAATATAGCAACTAATTTAATAGCCATGAAAATGTAGAATGGGGTGTTTTTCTTAAAAATGTCAAAATCTTATTTGAAAACACTGCTATTATAGAATTAACATGCTTCCTTCGCAGGACAATGTGTCTTCTCCCAGTACACCACCAGTGTTAGAAGTTTTCTGCTGAAAACTTCTAAGTCTCTTTTTTGAAGAATTCAGACAATCTTGGACATAATATGTTGAGAAAAATCTGCACCCCCCTCCCCCCCGTTCAATGTTGGTAACTATAGCTGCAGTTTGCTGCCTTGCTCCAAAAATATACCCAACATTGAATGGGGGGAGGGGGGGGCCGATAGCGGGGTATGATATCGAAGTGCTATCACAAGTCGTTGCACTCTGTGAAAGCGGATATTTTTCTCAACAATTTTGTCCATGATTGTCTGAAAATTGTGAAAAAATTTTGAGAGAGGAAAAGATAGGATGGCGTGTTACGTTTTTCAAACAACGTTATTTTTATGTTGTGCGAGGTATTTCTAACGAGGGCGGGGAAGAAAGACTTTTGGCACTCTTTTGATTCAGTCATTATCATTTATTCCTTGCAAAGGCTATGGCTTATGTGACGTCATGAGCTGAGTACTATTCTTATGTCTGCTTGCTTTAGAAATGACAATAGAAATCATTTACAGTTGGTCATTGAATAGAAGTTATGAAACAGTAATTTAGGCATCTGTTTATGCTAGAATAGCGATTATTGTTGTAAACAGCAATGGACTAATTGACGTCACAAATCAAAGGAATCACAAGTAGGAGATCTATGAAAGGAAGCAACATGGCATACAGTATGTAAAAAACTGTTGATACGAATACACAAACGCTTTTGCATGTCGTCTACACTGTCGCTCTTTATTAGAAGATTTCATAAGAGTACGTTCTACAGTTAACCAAATTCTACTATGGCTACAATGCATACCGATGAATCTGAGGAGCTTTTACATACACGGAGGGCACGGTCAGTATATCTTAAGTTGCCAGGGGCACAGCTGACCATTTATTGGAATGAATGAAAGGGTTGAAAAGTAATGAAATTTTCAATGTGGGCGTACCCATTTTCTGGGAGACCACGCCCATTTATGTGCCCTTGTCGATACCCCTTGCAACAACACAATGAGTTAAGGTAACCAATGAAACATCCTGAAATTACTGCTTAGTTGTTGCCTGCATAAGTATGGATTTCATATGACATTTTACCGACATTTTACCGTCAATTTACCGACACAGTTTACCGTTCATAAACAGCAATTTTTCAAAAGACTTGTTAAGATAATTTAAAAACTCTTGATATTTCATGAACAGTGCAACAATTTCAACTGCATGAAAATAGTCATTTGCATATAATGTAATTCTTCTTGAAATTGTGACAGTTTACCACCATAAATATAAAGTAAGAATTGATCTATTGAACTTCCTTATTAATACTTCTGGTGGTAAACTGTTCAAAAATCGTTGATATGATATATTTCTCATTTGTTTGTTTGTTAGTATATGTATACAGACTATATACATGGAAATGCACAGAAAGTAATTTTTAAATGCTATTGTGTCCATTGGAAATATCTATTATTCTGTCGGTAAAATGTGCGGTAAAATGTGCGGTAAAATGAGTGGTAATATGTTCAGTATATGCGAATAGATAATCCATTATAACCGCACTATTATGTGAAGCAAACTAACTTTGCTCACCAACGCTTTTAGTATTTCAGTCGTTCACCATTATTTTTTGCCAGAAGATGCATTCGTCTCTGCATCGAGTCTATTGTTCTATCAATAACTGCTACTGAGAAATTAAGCATGCAGCCTCTTGCACGCTCACTGAACTGTTCAAATGTTTCATTCTCTATGTTATTTTTTATTGCATCATCTGCTAACTGTATACGAACAATGTGAAAGATGTTCTCAATAGGATTAAGATCTGGACTTCTTGGAGGAATTGGCAGTAACTTAGCACCACATTTCTCCATACTGGCTTTTGCAAGTTGTGAATTCTGACTTGGATCTCCATCTTGAATAAAAATATTTGAGCTTGGATTGCAACTCACTTGAAACATGTAACTGAAATTCCTGTCAATGAATGAAGAGAAATATGGTCCGTTCATTTTGTCATACTGTTCACAGATTATAAAGCCTTTTCCATATGATATGGCTGCCATAAAATGTGCAACTTTACCCCCAGCACCAACTTTACTTCCCTTACTTGTACAGCCTTGTACGAGTCCCTCTGATTTTTGTCGCCAAATCCGCCCTGATGGTGCTTTTGCTTGATCAGCTGGATTTCTCTTATGCACGAAACTAACCCCATCCAAATAGAATGCAATCTGGTTGCACCATACGTCTTTTGGATATTTCTTCAGCATGTTCTTTGCAAATTTAACACGTCTCACCCGGTCAACCTTTGACATTAAGCCTTTCTTCCTACTTTGCAGGTAGAAGTACCCTCGTTTGTTTAAATGTCTTCGAACTGTGCGGTCTGACACGTCTTGAAGACCAGCTTCCAGTTTCACTCTACGTGATGAGAACCTCCCTGACATCTCTCTTAGCTGGCGAATAGATCTCATGATGTTCCTTCCATCTCTTTCAGTCAGAAGCTTAGGCCTACCGACATTTCTTTTACGTCTATCACTTTTGCCAGTAGTCGACACTTCCTTCTTACAAAGACGATATATAGTCGCAGTAGAATATCCAGGATATCTTGTAATTATTTCCTTTATTGGAATACTCTTCTCTGCATGCAGGTACCTCCAGTATATCGATAACTGTGATGGGACACTTCGTGTAAACACCATTTTGGCCTAAGTGTAAACAATTCTTAGTGCGCAATGCACAGGTACTTCATGTATACTGTTTTCATCTTGATCTAATTTTAGAAGATAGTAACCCCAGCCCCCACCTACAAATGCGGCAGTGCAGACATATTTTCAAGGAAAAAAGAGTATCAGTTGAGGCAGCAACTTAATAGCAAATAGAATATATCCATGTAAGCTTGACATTGCTTTTCTCAATGCCAAGAAATGATGGGGGACATAAAGTCCCCCACCGTATCCCACCCTCCTCTTCCCACTTGCAACCCCAACTGTAATAGTATTCCCTGAATATACTGAACATGTTAAGAAAGTTGAAAACTGGACTCTAGGGGGTCTCTATGCCATGTTGCACACATTCAACTCTATATGTATTGATGCCTTCTGATCGTGGATATGAATATAGCAACTAATTTAATAGCCATGAAAATGTAGAATGGGGTGTTTTTCTTAAAAATGTCAAAATCTTATTTGAAAACACTGCTATTATAGAATTAACATGCTTCCTTCGCAGGACAATGTGTCTTCTCCCAGTACACCACCAGTGTTAGAAGTTTTCTGCTGAAAACTTCTAAGTCTCTTTTTTGAAGAATTCAGACAATCTTGGACATAATATGTTGAGAAAAATCTGCACCCCCCTCCCCCCCGTTCAATGTTGGTAACTATAGCTGCAGTTTGCTGCCTTGCTCCAAAAATATACCCAACATTGAATGGGGGGAGGGGGGGCCGATAGCGGGGTATGATATCGAAGTGCTATCACAAGTCGTTGCACTCTGTGAAAGCGGATATTTTTCTCAACAATTTTGTCCATGATTGTCTGAAAATTGTGAAAAAATTTTGAGAGAGGAAAAGATAGGATGGCGTGTTACGTTTTTCAAACAACGTTATTTTTATGTTGTGCGAGGTATTTCTAACGAGGGCGGGGAAGAAAGACTTTTGACACTATTTTGATTCAGTCATTATCATTTATTCCTTGCAAAGGCTATGGCTTATGTGACGTCATGAGCTGAGTACTATTCTTATGTCTGCTTGCTTTAGAAATGACAATAGAAATCATTTACAGTTGGTCATTGAATAGAAGTTATGAAACAGTAATTTAGGCATCTGTTTATGCTAGAATAGCGATTATTGTTGTAAACAGCAATGGACTAATTGACGTCACAAATCAAAGGAATCACAAGTAGGAGATCTATGAAAGGAAGCAACATGGCATACAGTATGTAAAAAACTGTTGATACGAATACACAAACGCTTTTGCATGTCGTCTACACTGTCGCTCTTTATTAGAAGATTTCATAAGAGTACGTTCTACAGTTAACCAAATTCTACTATGGCTACAATGCATACCGATGAATCTGAGGAGCTTTTACATACACGGAGGGCACGGTCAGTATATCTTAAGTTGCCAGGGGCACAGCTGACCATTTATTGGAATGAATGAAAGGGTTGAAAAGTAATGAAATTTTCAATGTGGGCGTACCCATTTTCTGGGAGACCACGCCCATTTATGTGCCCTTGTCGATACCCCTTGCAACAACACAATGAGTTAAGGTAACCAATGAAACATCCTGAAATTACTGCTTAGTTGTTGCCTGCATAAGTATGGATTTCATATGACATTTTACCGACATTTTACCGTCAATTTACCGACACAGTTTACCGTTCATAAACAGCAATTTTTCAAAAGACTTGTTAAGATAATTTAAAAACTCTTGATATTTCATGAACAGTGCAACAATTTCAACTGCATGAAAATAGTCATTTGCATATAATGTAATTCTTCTTGAAATTGTGACAGTTTACCACCATAAATATAAAGTAAGAATTGATCTATTGAACTTCCTTATTAATACTTCTGGTGGTAAACTGTTCAAAAATCGTTGATATGATATATTTCTCATTTGTTTGTTTGTTAGTATATGTATACAGACTATATACATGGAAATGCACAGAAAGTAATTTTTAAATGCTATTGTGTCCATTGGAAATATCTATTATTCTGTCGGTAAAATGTGCGGTAAAATGTGCGGTAAAATGAGTGGTAATATGTTCAGTATATGCGAATAGATAATCCATTATAACCGCACTATTATGTGAAGCAAACTAACTTTGCTCACCAACGCTTTTAGTATTTCAGTCGTTCACCATTATTTTTTGCCAGAAGATGCATTCGTCTCTGCATCGAGTCTATTGTTCTATCAATAACTGCTACTGAGAAATTAAGCATGCAGCCTCTTGCACGCTCACTGAACTGTTCAAATGTTTCATTCTCTATGTTATTTTTTATTGCATCATCTGCTAACTGTATACGAACAATGTGAAAGATGTTCTCAATAGGATTAAGATCTGGACTTCTTGGAGGAATTGGCAGTAACTTAGCACCACATTTCTCCATACTGGCTTTTGCAAGTTGTGAATTCTGACTTGGATCTCCATCTTGAATAAAAATATTTGAGCTTGGATTGCAACTCACTTGAAACATGTAACTGAAATTCCTGTCAATGAATGAAGAGAAATATGGTCCGTTCATTTTGTCATACTGTTCACAGATTATAAAGCCTTTTCCATATGATATGGCTGCCATAAAATGTGCAACTTTACCCCCAGCACCAACTTTACTTCCCTTACTTGTACAGCCTTGTACGAGTCCCTCTGATTTTTGTCGCCAAATCCGCCCTGATGGTGCTTTTGCTTGATCAGCTGGATTTCTCTTATGCACGAAACTAACCCCATCCAAATAGAATGCAATCTGGTTGCACCATACGTCTTTTGGATATTTCTTCAGCATGTTCTTTGCAAATTTAACACGTCTCACCCGGTCAACCTTTGACATTAAGCCTTTCTTCCTACTTTGCAGGTAGAAGTACCCTCGTTTGTTTAAATGTCTTCGAACTGTGCGGTCTGACACGTCTTGAAGACCAGCTTCCAGTTTCACTCTACGTGATGAGAACCTCCCTGACATCTCTCTTAGCTGGCGAATAGATCTCATGATGTTCCTTCCATCTCTTTCAGTCAGAAGCTTAGACTTTAATTTCCCCAGAACAAGATTCACATTCAGATTCAGAACAAGATTCAGATTCAGAAAAATTTCCCAATATAATGACAATAGCGCAAACAATAAAAATCTGACACAAACCAAAACCAATTTACTGATTAGAACACATCATTAGCTTCCTTTTGAGGGGTCATACAATTTCATACCCTTGGGGGGCTCTTTAGGAAAACGGGGAGTTGGTCCCAAAGTATGCAAATAGTCAGTAGGCTCTTGTCACTGTACCAAAGGCCATTGTCTCAAAATGGTAAAATTTATCAATCAAAACCAATTTACTGATTAGAACACATCATTAGCTTCAATTTGAGGGGTCATACAATTTCATACCCCTGGGGGGCTCTTTAGGAAAACGGGGAGTTGGTCCCAAAGTATGCAAACAGTCAGTAGGCTCTTGTCACTGTACCAAAGGCCATTGTCCCAAAAAGGTAAAATTTATCAATCAAAACCAATTTACTGATTAGAACACATCACTACCTTCAATTTGAGGGGTCATACAATTTCATACCCCTGGGGGGCTCTTCAGGAAAACGGGGAGTTGGTCCCAAAGTATGCAAATAGTCAGCATGCTCTTGTCACTGTACCAAAGGCCATTGTCTCAAAATGGTAAAATTTATCAATCAAAACCAATTTACTGATTAGAACACATCATTAGCTTCAATTTGAGGGGTCATGCAATTTCATACCCCTGGGGGGCTCTTCAGGAAAACGGGGAGTTGGTCCCAAAGTATGCAAACAGTCAGTAGGCTCTTGTCACTGTACCAAAGGCCATTGTCTCAAAATGGTAAAATTTATCAATCAAAACCAATTTACTGATTAGAACACATCATTAGCTTCAATTTGAGGGGTCATACAATTTCATACCCCTGGGGGGCTCTTTAGGAAAACGGGGAGTTGGTCCCAAAGTATGCAAACAGTCAGTAGGCTCTTGTCACTGTACCAAAGGCCATTGTCCCAAAAAGGTAAAATTTATCAATCAAAACCAATTTACTGATTAGAACACATCACTACCTTCAATTTGAGGGGTCATACAATTTCATACCCCTGGGGGGCTCTTCAGGAAAACGGGGAGTTGGTCCCAAAGTATGCAAACAGTCAGTAGGCTCTTGTCACTGTACCAAAGGCCATTGTCTCAAAATGGTAAAATTTATCAATCAAAACCAATTTACTGATTAGAACACATCACTACCTTCAATTTGAGGGGTCATACAATTTCATACCCCTGGGGGGCTCTTTAGGAAAACGAGGAGATGGTCCCAAAGTATGCAAATAGTCAGTAGGCTCTTGTCACTGTACCAAAGGCCATTGTCTCAAAATGGTAAAATTTATCAATCAAAACCAATTTACTGATTAGAACACATCACTACCTTCAATTTGAGGGGTCATACAATTTCATACCCCTGGGGGGCTCTTTAGGAAAACGAGGAGATGGTCCCAAAGTATGCAAATAGTCAGTAGGCTCTTGTCACTGTACCAAAGGCCATTGTCTCAAAATAGTAAGATTTATCAATCAAAACCAATTTACTCCATAATAGTACAATTAATCAAAGAGTTCTATTCTGCTCCCTGGACAGGGCAACAACGATCACTGGAAATTGTAAGGCTGGTCTTCACAGACACGTTGCTGGCAACATATGCAAAAGAAGAAGTCCCGGACTACTTTCCATTGTTGATAGAAATCCAAACTGAGCTCAAATTAGATGAAACCAAATTGACCTCCATTCTGATATACCTTGGAGACATATTTGCATACATTAAGTGCAAAAATTTTCGGCGTGACAAACTTTCGGACAAAGACTTGTCCGAAAATTTATTTGTACGAAATATGTAGTTGTCCGAAAATTTGTCACGCCGAAAATTTTTGCATATATATGCACATGCGTAGTATGAATTTAATGCCCAAAATAAGAACCAAAATCTGAAATCGAATCTCCAGCACGTCATGAAAGGTTATGTAAACATGCAAAGTTTTTGAAAAATACTGTTCCAATCCAATATTATTGTCATAGTCAGAACTTATGGTTAGAACAAGTAACAACAAAGTCCTCTTCGTCTACCACCATTTACATGCTCTCTTGCTGATGTAATTCGAAAAGAATTCATATCAAAATGACCAAAATTGATGATGCTATCAATATGACATAGAACGAGAAGACCCTTTTGCAGATTTAAACTGCCTATGACAACCAACTACCAAGGGGCGTCGTGGCCGGGGGGGGCAGGGGGGGCCATGGCCCCCCCAATTTTCAAAATCGTCAGATTTTCGGAAATTTTAATGTTTCGTCGGAAAATTTTCGGATTTTCTGTCGGTAAAAAAAAGGAGTGTGAAGCATTCTTTTTAGTGGAAAGAAGACTTGTTTTGCCCTAACGTGCTCTTAAATTTATAAACTGAACAAAAATTCGGATATAAAACTTCAAAAAGAACGACAATCTGTCAGATTGTCGCTTCTGTACCTTAGGTCCGATGCAAAGAGATCCGAAGAGACAAGATTCAAGAAATTTCTTTATTAAACAAAGGGTATTTGAATATCTCCCTTATCCACCATTGTTGATATCTTGACGTTGATCGACCGTCACTTTACTTGACCACTGCAGAAATAGTTCAGTTTTTATTCTTCTCTGATTTCAACCAAACCATTCATCCTACGCACTACGCAGATACATTTTTGATTACGAAATCTAAGGACTCGCACGTCAGCAAAGAACAAATAATGAAGGACTTCCCACTCTGTTCGGTGACGGATGGAGAAAGATGAATGATGGAGAAAGACAAACAGTCCCTTCGATCAATCATCGCTGCCATTAATATCACAACTAGGGTGGTTAACAGTCAAAGAAATGATCGACTTCGAGACAGCTTGTATAGTATATAAAGCCTTGAATGGGCTTGCACCCCCTTACATGCAGTCAATGTTTCACAAATTTTCCGATTCTTGCAATCGGACCTTACGTAATACCAGTACTGACCTCAGGATTCCACTCTGTAAGACCTCAAATGGGCAGCGGAGCTTTTCGTATCGAGGAGTTACTGTTTGGAACCAGCTGAGCAATGAAATAAAAACTGCTCCTTCGCTAGCCACTTTCAAAACGAGGCTAAAAGCATTTTTGAAAGATCAAAGAGGCTGATAATCTAATTCAACATTCAGCACATACGTTTGACTTCCGAGTCCCTTTATTTTTACATATATTTCTTTCTTTTATGTAGGATCTTCAAGTTTATTTGTAATATCATGTATTTAGGTTAGTTATGTTTTTAAGCAGGGCACATTGTAAATCAGTTAATTTATATTTACTGAATGTATTTAACCCTGTTAAAATAAATCAAAATGAAATGAAATGAAATGAATCCATTGCAAAGCAAAGTTCTGTTCCAGAATATTCTATCAAACAGGTTTCAACCGGTTTGATACCTCGAATAAAAGGACTGGTCTAGAAACAAGCTAAAATCATTTTGAAGTTACAAAGCTTCAGTCAAGCTCTTAGTTCACGTCGCTATTATCCGTACGAAACGAATCAGTAAAACTCATAATGCCACCAAAGCCTAAGCGTCGGAGAGTAGAGTGCTTGTTGTGTCACAGAACATATGATAGCGACTACCGAAGATGCCATAATGAGAACCATCATCCAGAACGAGCTAAAAAGCATCAGCATATACCATTCAAGGACGCTGGTGCACCAGCAAATCCATTCCAGGTAGGTACAAATGTAATTAAACTTACCATTAAAAAACAGCTGACCAAAACTTTTATCCAGTTTCATGAAAAACTGATAGAGCTAGACTCGTATTTCTTTTTCAAAGAAACTAAGCCTTTTAGCCAGTACCGAAAGTTCCTTAAATCATCATATTTGGGCACGTTTGCAAGTTCTTACGAGTTCTATGCTTCGATGTGCCCTCATTAACATTTCAAAATGAACTATTTTGAAGCATTTACAATGTTTTTCAAGTACATCCCGACCCAGACTAATATGATGCCGGAAAGAACTGAAAATAAAGCAAAGCTGTGCGAAGGATTCTTGGAAATGGTCGCTTCAATGATATTTTCCAAGTAATGGAGTTTGCTAAGTATTTAGGGTTCTGAGTGTTGAGTTCCTTGGGAAAAATCTTTTATCAAAAATACGTTTATTGTTGTTTGAGAAACGATCTTAGAATTGAAGCAAATCTGCTTAATTAAAAGAGGGAATTTGTAGCTTTGCTAGTGAAATTTAAGATCATGAATTTTTTAACAACCGTTACTTTTTTGCACAGGCGGCACGTTCTTCATCTTCTTCCATCAAAGCTGTTAATGAGGATGGGAAAACTTGCGGTAAACTGCAATTAGGTGTATCTTCCGCCAGTTTCGAGTCCATAAGTGATTTGCCTTCAGATGAAATATCAATAGACAGAGCGGAACCTCCTGAAGTTGAAGGTGCACTATCCACCCAAAACGAAAGTCAAGAAGCTAGGAAACTTCCAGATATAAGCATCACTCTTTCTCCTCCTGATAACGAGGAAAATGGAAACACTGGCATGGGCACATTACTTGAGAAAAAACTTGCGGATGACACACAAGGTGCTGAATTCCATTCTGAACAGCAGGATTATTCTAATGCAATGACCGATCCAGGAATATTTTATCTAGATAATATGGACGAAACTCTGCAGAAAAGATTGATCCTTAATGGTGCTAATCAGCCAAAATCAGCAGATATGCTACAAAAAGCATTTCCAAAGTCCAAGCACGGTTCCCACTTTCGCTCTTTCAACGACAGCTGGTACAATTCAAAAGTTGGCAAAGAAACTGTACATCGAAACTGGATTTCCTATTCTCCCAGCAAGGACGCTGTGTTCTGCCATTTTTGCATGTTTTTCGGAAAAGGAAATAAAGAGAAGGTTTTCACTCGCACTGGCTTTTCAAACTGGAAAGATGCCCAAGAAAAATTGGGAAAACATGAGAAATCCCAATGTCACATCGATTCCACTGTTGATTTCATTAACTTTTGTGCACAAACATGTATCAGTCAGCAACTGTCGAATCAGGCAAGGAGAATAGAATCTGAGAGGAAGAAGAGAGTTGAAAAGAACAGAGCAGTGATGAAGCGACTAATTGAGATCACCGTTTGTTTAGCAAAGCGAGGTTTACCTTTCAGGGGTCATCGTGAGAATACCTCTGAGGATGAGGGAAACAGTGGGAACTTTCTGGCTCTAGCTGAATTAATATCAATATATGATGAGACTTTGGCTGTTCACATAACAAGTGTGCAGGCTGAAAAACGAAAGAGAAAGGCAACAGCTGGTTCGAAATCAAAAGGGAAAAAGAAATCCAAAAGTGGCAGAGGTAATGCTGTTTCATTCCTCAGCGCTGAGTCTCAGAATAAGCTCATAGGAATCATAGGATCTCATATTCAACAAGCCATCGTAACTGAAATCAAGAACGCTGGAAACTACAGTATCGCAATGGACTGTACAACAGATAGTGCTCACGAAGATCAGCTTTCTGTCATCATTCGATACGTTAATGAAAAATGTGACATCGTAGAAAGATTGCTCTGTATTGAACGTGTAAAAGATTCTTCGGCAAACGGATTAGTTAAGACCCTGAAAAGTATTTTCAACAAAAGTTCGATCAACTTAGCTGATGCAGTGGGGCAATCATATGATGGTGCATCAGTCATGAGAGGAAAATACAATGGTGTGAAGACAAGAATCCAGAAAGAGAGCCCTCAGTGTTTGTTTATCTGGACATTTGACCATGTGCTAAACCTTGTGATCATGGAGGCCTGCGGATCTTCTTTACCAGCTAAAGTTCTCTTTGGTACACTGGAGAAGCTGTATACTTTCTTTTCTACCTCTAGAAAGCGTAGTGACATTCTGCAAGATATCCAGAAAGAAGCTGACCTGGGAAAGTTACATAGACCCCAGAGAGTTTCAACAACACGATGGTGGTCACATCAGAAAGCCCTGGACACTGTCTTCTTCGCCCAATCTGGCAAGTTGTATGATTGTTTTAGGGATGCATTTGAGCACTGTTTAACACCCGAGCATAGCAAGGAAACAGTTACTGATGCAGAAGCCCTAGTGCAAAAGATATCTTCCTTCGAAATGGTTATAACGGCTCATCTTTATAACAAGATATTCACTATCACTGATCCTGCGTCGCTGTATTTACAGTCTGAAAAGATTGACATTCTAACGGCAATAAGACTAGTCGAGACAGTGCAGTCACAGCTCGTCACACTTCGTGGCGAATTTGAAAACGTCGTGGAAGAAGCGAAAGAATTCTGTGCAGCCCATGAATTAGAAGAGCATGATTTCACAGAGAGAAGGCGAAGAAAAAGAAAGAAGATGCCAGGTGAAGTTTGTAGCGATGAAGCGGAGGAAAACACTCGAAGTCGCTACAGAAGAGAAACTTTTATCTTTGCGATTGACACGGCAGTATCCTCAATTAGAAGGCGCTTTACAACACACAAAGAAATTCTTGCTGATTTTGCATTGCTGGACCCGGAGAGGTTTGCAGACATCAGAAGTATAGGAGATTTGCCTTCAAATTCCTTCAACAACGTTGCAAAGAACTATAACTTGGATGAATGGAAACTAAGAGCGGAATACAAATCTTTCAGAGAAAGCTACCGGAAGATAAAAAAAGGAGCAAGCAAGACACAAAAAGACCTAACCACCTTAGAAAATGCAGATATGAACAGAGAAAGTTTCGTTACCGTGTTGCAGCTTATTTCAAAGTATAACTTGCAAACAGCATATCCAAGTCTCTACAGCCTCTACAAAATACTCGTAACTTTACCTATTGGATCAACGAAGTGCGAGCGTTCATTTTCAAAGCTGAAAATAGTTAAAAACAGGCTACGATCATCTATGGGTCAGCCTCGTCTATGTGCATTGATGCTCATTAGCGTTGAGCGTGAACTGTTGCAATATGTTGATTACGACGCAGTTACCGACGCATTCGCAACATCACCACTCTTGAGAAAATTACTCATATTGTAAAAGCAAAGCGTTAAATCGCACGAAATTCTACTAGGCCTATGTAATTGTACTTTAATTGTTCTGTCCCTTAATATTGGATAAATCAAAGGATGATGTAAAGACAAAAGACATAAGAAAAAGCATTATTAAAATATTGATTTTTTTCGGAAAATCTTGGTGCTTGGCCCCCCCTAATCTTTAGGTGCCACGACGCCCCTGCGTTTATTGTCCAAAATTTTATCCGCCGAAAATTTTTGTACTTAATGTAATCAGTAAATTGGTTTTGATTGATAAATGTTACAATTTTGATTCAATGGCCTTTGGTACAGTGACAAGAGCCTACTGACTATTTGCATACTTTGGGACCAACTCCCCGTTTTCCTGAAGAGCCCCCCAGGGGTATGAAATTGTATGACCCCTCAAATTGAAGCTAATGATGTGTTCTATTCAGTAAATTGGTTTTGTTTGATAAATTTTACCATTTTGAGACAATGGCCTTTGGTACAGTGACAAGAGCCTACTGACTATTTGCATACTTTGGGACCAACTCCCCGTTTTCCTGAAGAGCCCCCCAGGGGTATGAAATTGTATGACCCCTCAAATTGAAGCTAATGATGTGTTCTAATCAGTAAATTGGTTTTGTTTGATAAATTTTACCATTTTGAGACAATGGCCTTTGGTACAGTGACAAGAGCATACTGACTATTTGCATACTTTGGGACCAACTCCCCGTTTTTCTGAAGAGCCCCCCAGGGGTATGAAATTGTATGACCCCTCAAATTAAAGCTAATGATGTGTTCTAATCAGTAAATTGGTTTTGATTGATAAATCTTACCATTTTGAGACAATAGCCTTTGGTACAGTGACAAGAGCCTACTGACTATTTGCATACTTTGGGACCAACTCCCCGTTTTCCTGAAGAGCCCCCCAGGGGTATGAAATTGTATGACCCCTCAAAAGGAAGCTAATGATGTGTTCTAATCAGTAAATTGGTTTTGATTGATAAATCTTACCATTTTGAGACAATAGCCTTTGGTACAGTGACAAGAGCCTACTGACTATTTGCATACTTTGGGACCAACTCCCCATTTTCCTAAAGAGCCCCCCAGGGGTATGAAATTGTATGACCCCTCAAATTGAAGCTAATGATGTGTTCTAATCAGTAAATTGGTTTTGATTGATAAATTTTACCATTTTGAGACAATGGCCTTTTTGGTACAGTGACAAGAGCCTCCTGACTGTTTGCATACTTTGGGACCAACTCCCCGTTTTCCTGAAGAGCCCCCCAGGGGTATGAAATTGTATGACCCCTCAAATTGAAGGTAGTGATGTGTTCTAATCAGTAAATTGGTTTTGATTGATAAATTTTACCATTTTGAGACAATGGCCTTTGGTACAGTGACAAGAGCCTACTGACTATTTGCATACTTTGGGACCAACTCCCCGTTTTCCTAAAGAGCCCCCCAGGGGTATGAAATTGTATGACCCCTCAAATTGAAGCTAATGATGTGTTCTAATCAGTAAATTGGTTTTGATTGATAAATTTTACCATTTTGAGACAATGGCCTTCGGTACAGTGACAAGAGCATACTGACTATTTGCATACTTTGGGACCAACTCCCCGTTTTCCTGAAGAGCCCCCCAGGGGTATGAAATTGTATGACCCCTCAAATTAAAGCTAATGATGTGTTCTAATCAGTAAATTGGTTTTGATTGATAAATCTTACCATTTTGAGACAATAGCCTTTGGTACAGTGACAAGAGCCTACTGACTATTTGCATACTTTGGGACCAACTCCCCGTTTTCCTAAAGAGCCCCCCAGGGGTATGAAATTGTATGACCCCTCAAAAGGAAGCTAATGATGTGTTCTAATCAGTAAATTGGTTTTGGTTTGTGTCAGATTTTTATTGTTTGCGCTATTGTCATTATATTGGGAAATTTTTCTGAATCTGAATCTTGTTCTGAATCTGAATGTGAATCTTGTTCTGGGGAAATTAAAGTGAAGCTTAGGCCTACCGACATTTCTTTTACGTCTATCACTTTTGCCAGTAGTCGACACTTCCTTCTTACAAAGACGATATATAGTCGCAGTAGAATATCCAGGATATCTTGTAATTATTTCCTTTATTGGAATACTCTTCTCTGCATGCAGGTACCTCCAGTATATCGATAACTGTGATGGGACACTTCGTGTAAACACCATTTTGGCCTAAGTGTAAACAATTCTTAGTGCGCAATGCACAGGTACTTCATGTATACTGTTTTCATCTTGATCTAATTTTAGAAGATAGTAACCCCAGCCCCCACCTACAAATGCGGCAGTGCAGACATATTTTCAAGGAAAAAAGAGTATCAGTTGAGGCAGCAACTTAATAGCAAATAGAATATATCCATGTAAGCTTGACATTGCTTTTCTCAATGCCAAGAAATGATGGGGGACATAAAGTCCCCCACCGTATCCCACCCTCCTCTTCCCACTTGCAACCCCAACTGTAATAGTATTCCCTGAATATACTGAACATGTTAAGAAAGTTGAAAACTGGACTCTAGGGGGTCTCTATGCCATGTTGCACACATTCAACTCTATATGTATTGATGCCTTCTGATCGTGGATATGAATATAGCAACTAATTTAATAGCCATGAAAATGTAGAATGGGGTGTTTTTCTTAAAAATGTCAAAATCTTATTTGAAAACACTGCTATTATAGAATTAACATGCTTCCTTCGCAGGACAATGTGTCTTCTCCCAGTACACCACCAGTGTTAGAAGTTTTCTGCTGAAAACTTCTAAGTCTCTTTTTTGAAGAATTCAGACAATCTTGGACATAATATGTTGAGAAAAATCTGCACCCCCCTCCCCCCCGTTCAATGTTGGTAACTATAGCTGCAGTTTGCTGCCTTGCTCCAAAAATATACCCAACATTGAATGGGGGGAGGGGGGGCCGATAGCGGGGTATGATATCGAAGTGCTATCACAAGTCGTTGCACTCTGTGAAAGCGGATATTTTTCTCAACAATTTTGTCCATGATTGTCTGAAAATTGTGAAAAAATTTTGAGAGAGGAAAAGATAGGATGGCGTGTTACGTTTTTCAAACAACGTTATTTTTATGTTGTGCGAGGTATTTCTAACGAGGGCGGGGAAGAAAGACTTTTGACACTATTTTGATTCAGTCATTATCATTTATTCCTTGCAAAGGCTATGGCTTATGTGACGTCATGAGCTGAGTACTATTCTTATGTCTGCTTGCTTTAGAAATGACAATAGAAATCATTTACGGTTGGTCATTGAATAGAAGTTATGAAACAGTAATTTAGGCATCTGTTTATGCTAGAATAGCGATTATTGTTGTAAACAGCAATGGACTAATTGACGTCACAAATCAAAGGAATCACAAGTAGGAGATCTATGAAAGGAAGCAACATGGCATACAGTATGTAAAAAACTGTTGATACGAATACACAAACGCTTTTGCATGTCGTCTACACTGTCGCTCTTTATTAGAAGATTTCATAAGAGTACGTTCTACAGTTAACCAAATTCTACTATGGCTACAATGCATACCGATGAATCTGAGGAGCTTTTACATACACGGAGGGCACGGTCAGTATATCTTAAGTTGCCAGGGGCACAGCTGACCATTTATTGGAATGAATGAAAGGGTTGAAAAGTAATGAAATTTTCAATGTGGGCGTACCCATTTTCTGGGAGACCACGCCCATTTATGTGCCCTTGTCGATACCCCTTGCAACAACACAATGAGTTAAGGTAACCAATGAAACATCCTGAAATTACTGCTTAGTTGTTGCCTGCATAAGTATGGATTTCATATGACATTTTACCGACATTTTACCGTCAATTTACCGACACAGTTTACCGTTCATAAACAGCAATTTTTCAAAAGACTTGTTAAGATAATTTAAAAACTCTTGATATTTCATGAACAGTGCAACAATTTCAACTGCATGAAAATAGTCATTTGCATATAATGTAATTCTTCTTGAAATTGTGACAGTTTACCACCATAAATATAAAGTAAGAATTGATCTATTGAACTTCCTTATTAATACTTCTGGTGGTAAACTGTTCAAAAATCGTTGATATGATATATTTCTCATTTGTTTGTTTGTTAGTATATGTATACAGACTATATACATGGAAATGCACAGAAAGTAATTTTTAAATGCTATTGTGTCCATTGGAAATATCTATTATTCTGTCGGTAAAATGTGCGGTAAAATGTGCGGTAAAATGAGTGGTAATATGTTCAGTATATGCGAATAGATAATCCATTATAACCGCACTATTATGTGAAGCAAACTAACTTTGCTCACCAACGCTTTTAGTATTTCAGTCGTTCACCATTATTTTTTGCCAGAAGATGCATTCGTCTCTGCATCGAGTCTATTGTTCTATCAATAACTGCTACTGAGAAATTAAGCATGCAGCCTCTTGCACGCTCACTGAACTGTTCAAATGTTTCATTCTCTATGTTATTTTTTATTGCATCATCTGCTAACTGTATACGAACAATGTGAAAGATGTTCTCAATAGGATTAAGATCTGGACTTCTTGGAGGAATTGGCAGTAACTTAGCACCACATTTCTCCATACTGGCTTTTGCAAGTTGTGAATTCTGACTTGGATCTCCATCTTGAATAAAAATATTTGAGCTTGGATTGCAACTCACTTGAAACATGTAACTGAAATTCCTGTCAATGAATGAAGAGAAATATGGTCCGTTCATTTTGTCATACTGTTCACAGATTATAAAGCCTTTTCCATATGATATGGCTGCCATAAAATGTGCAACTTTACCCCCAGCACCAACTTTACTTCCCTTACTTGTACAGCCTTGTACGAGTCCCTCTGATTTTTGTCGCCAAATCCGCCCTGATGGTGCTTTTGCTTGATCAGCTGGATTTCTCTTATGCACGAAACTAACCCCATCCAAATAGAATGCAATCTGGTTGCACCATACGTCTTTTGGATATTTCTTCAGCATGTTCTTTGCAAATTTAACACGTCTCACCCGGTCAACCTTTGACATTAAGCCTTTCTTCCTACTTTGCAGGTAGAAGTACCCTCGTTTGTTTAAATGTCTTCGAACTGTGCGGTCTGACACGTCTTGAAGACCAGCTTCCAGTTTCACTCTACGTGATGAGAACCTCCCTGACATCTCTCTTAGCTGGCGAATAGATCTCATGATGTTCCTTCCATCTCTTTCAGTCAGAAGCTTAGGCCTACCGACATTTCTTTTACGTCTATCACTTTTGCCAGTAGTCGACACTTCCTTCTTACAAAGACGATATATAGTCGCAGTAGAATATCCAGGATATCTTGTAATTATTTCCTTTATTGGAATACTCTTCTCTGCATGCAGGTACCTCCAGTATATCGATAACTGTGATGGGACACTTCGTGTAAACACCATTTTGGCCTAAGTGTAAACAATTCTTAGTGCGCAATGCACAGGTACTTCATGTATACTGTTTTCATCTTGATCTAATTTTAGAAGATAGTAACCCCAGCCCCCACCTACAAATGCGGCAGTGCAGACATATTTTCAAGGAAAAAAGAGTATCAGTTGAGGCAGCAACTTAATAGCAAATAGAATATATCCATGTAAGCTTGACATTGCTTTTCTCAATGCCAAGAAATGATGGGGGACATAAAGTCCCCCACCGTATCCCACCCTCCTCTTCCCACTTGCAACCCCAACTGTAATAGTATTCCCTGAATATACTGAACATGTTAAGAAAGTTGAAAACTGGACTCTAGGGGGTCTCTATGCCATGTTGCACACATTCAACTCTATATGTATTGATGCCTTCTGATCGTGGATATGAATATAGCAACTAATTTAATAGCCATGAAAATGTAGAATGGGGTGTTTTTCTTAAAAATGTCAAAATCTTATTTGAAAACACTGCTATTATAGAATTAACATGCTTCCTTCGCAGGACAATGTGTCTTCTCCCAGTACACCACCAGTGTTAGAAGTTTTCTGCTGAAAACTTCTAAGTCTCTTTTTTGAAGAATTCAGACAATCTTGGACATAATATGTTGAGAAAAATCTGCACCCCCCTCCCCCCCGTTCAATGTTGGTAACTATAGCTGCAGTTTGCTGCCTTGCTCCAAAAATATACCCAACATTGAATGGGGGGAGGGGGGGCCGATAGCGGGGTATGATATCGAAGTGCTATCACAAGTCGTTGCACTCTGTGAAAGCGGATATTTTTCTCAACAATTTTGTCCATGATTGTCTGAAAATTGTGAAAAAATTTTGAGAGAGGAAAAGATAGGATGGCGTGTTACGTTTTTCAAACAACGTTATTTTTATGTTGTGCGAGGTATTTCTAACGAGGGCGGGGAAGAAAGACTTTTGACACTATTTTGATTCAGTCATTATCATTTATTCCTTGCAAAGGCTATGGCTTATGTGACGTCATGAGCTGAGTACTATTCTTATGTCTGCTTGCTTTAGAAATGACAATAGAAATCATTTACAGTTGGTCATTGAATAGAAGTTATGAAACAGTAATTTAGGCATCTGTTTATGCTAGAATAGCGATTATTGTTGTAAACAGCAATGGACTAATTGACGTCACAAATCAAAGGAATCACAAGTAGGAGATCTATGAAAGGAAGCAACATGGCATACAGTATGTAAAAAACTGTTGATACGAATACACAAACGCTTTTGCATGTCGTCTACACTGTCGCTCTTTATTAGAAGATTTCATAAGAGTACGTTCTACAGTTAACCAAATTCTACTATGGCTACAATGCATACCGATGAATCTGAGGAGCTTTTACATACACGGAGGGCACGGTCAGTATATCTTAAGTTGCCAGGGGCACAGCTGACCATTTATTGGAATGAATGAAAGGGTTGAAAAGTAATGAAATTTTCAATGTGGGCGTACCCATTTTCTGGGAGACCACGCCCATTTATGTGCCCTTGTCGATACCCCTTGCAACAACACAATGAGTTAAGGTAACCAATGAAACATCCTGAAATTACTGCTTAGTTGTTGCCTGCATAAGTATGGATTTCATATGACATTTTACCGACATTTTACCGTCAATTTACCGACACAGTTTACCGTTCATAAACAGCAATTTTTCAAAAGACTTGTTAAGATAATTTAAAAACTCTTGATATTTCATGAACAGTGCAACAATTTCAACTGCATGAAAATAGTCATTTGCATATAATGTAATTCTTCTTGAAATTGTGACAGTTTACCACCATAAATATAAAGTAAGAATTGATCTATTGAACTTCCTTATTAATACTTCTGGTGGTAAACTGTTCAAAAATCGTTGATATGATATATTTCTCATTTGTTTGTTTGTTAGTATATGTATACAGACTATATACATGGAAATGCACAGAAAGTAATTTTTAAATGCTATTGTGTCCATTGGAAATATCTATTATTCTGTCGGTAAAATGTGCGGTAAAATGTGCGGTAAAATGAGTGGTAATATGTTCAGTATATGCGAATAGATAATCCATTATAACCGCACTATTATGTGAAGCAAACTAACTTTGCTCACCAACGCTTTTAGTATTTCAGTCGTTCACCATTATTTTTTGCCAGAAGATGCATTCGTCTCTGCATCGAGTCTATTGTTCTATCAATAACTGCTACTGAGAAATTAAGCATGCAGCCTCTTGCACGCTCACTGAACTGTTCAAATGTTTCATTCTCTATGTTATTTTTTATTGCATCATCTGCTAACTGTATACGAACAATGTGAAAGATGTTCTCAATAGGATTAAGATCTGGACTTCTTGGAGGAATTGGCAGTAACTTAGCACCACATTTCTCCATACTGGCTTTTGCAAGTTGTGAATTCTGACTTGGATCTCCATCTTGAATAAAAATATTTGAGCTTGGATTGCAACTCACTTGAAACATGTAACTGAAATTCCTGTCAATGAATGAAGAGAAATATGGTCCGTTCATTTTGTCATACTGTTCACAGATTATAAAGCCTTTTCCATATGATATGGCTGCCATAAAATGTGCAACTTTACCCCCAGCACCAACTTTACTTCCCTTACTTGTACAGCCTTGTACGAGTCCCTCTGATTTTTGTCGCCAAATCCGCCCTGATGGTGCTTTTGCTTGATCAGCTGGATTTCTCTTATGCACGAAACTAACCCCATCCAAATAGAATGCAATCTGGTTGCACCATACGTCTTTTGGATATTTCTTCAGCATGTTCTTTGCAAATTTAACACGTCTCACCCGGTCAACCTTTGACATTAAGCCTTTCTTCCTACTTTGCAGGTAGAAGTACCCTCGTTTGTTTAAATGTCTTCGAACTGTGCGGTCTGACACGTCTTGAAGACCAGCTTCCAGTTTCACTCTACGTGATGAGAACCTCCCTGACATCTCTCTTAGCTGGCGAATAGATCTCATGATGTTCCTTCCATCTCTTTCAGTCAGAAGCTTAGGCCTACCGACATTTCTTTTACGTCTATCACTTTTGCCAGTAGTCGACACTTCCTTCTTACAAAGACGATATATAGTCGCAGTAGAATATCCAGGATATCTTGTAATTATTTCCTTTATTGGAATACTCTTCTCTGCATGCAGGTACCTCCAGTATATCGATAACTGTGATGGGACACTTCGTGTAAACACCATTTTGGCCTAAGTGTAAACAATTCTTAGTGCGCAATGCACAGGTACTTCATGTATACTGTTTTCATCTTGATCTAATTTTAGAAGATAGTAACCCCAGCCCCCACCTACAAATGCGGCAGTGCAGACATATTTTCAAGGAAAAAAGAGTATCAGTTGAGGCAGCAACTTAATAGCAAATAGAATATATCCATGTAAGCTTGACATTGCTTTTCTCAATGCCAAGAAATGATGGGGGACATAAAGTCCCCCACCGTATCCCACCCTCCTCTTCCCACTTGCAACCCCAACTGTAATAGTATTCCCTGAATATACTGAACATGTTAAGAAAGTTGAAAACTGGACTCTAGGGGGTCTCTATGCCATGTTGCACACATTCAACTCTATATGTATTGATGCCTTCTGATCGTGGATATGAATATAGCAACTAATTTAATAGCCATGAAAATGTAGAATGGGGTGTTTTTCTTAAAAATGTCAAAATCTTATTTGAAAACACTGCTATTATAGAATTAACATGCTTCCTTCGCAGGACAATGTGTCTTCTCCCAGTACACCACCAGTGTTAGAAGTTTTCTGCTGAAAACTTCTAAGTCTCTTTTTTGAAGAATTCAGACAATCTTGGACATAATATGTTGAGAAAAATCTGCACCCCCCTCCCCCCCGTTCAATGTTGGTAACTATAGCTGCAGTTTGCTGCCTTGCTCCAAAAATATACCCAACATTGAATGGGGGGAGGGGGGGCCGATAGCGGGGTATGATATCGAAGTGCTATCACAAGTCGTTGCACTCTGTGAAAGCGGATATTTTTCTCAACAATTTTGTCCATGATTGTCTGAAAATTGTGAAAAAATTTTGAGAGAGGAAAAGATAGGATGGCGTGTTACGTTTTTCAAACAACGTTATTTTTATGTTGTGCGAGGTATTTCTAACGAGGGCGGGGAAGAAAGACTTTTGACACTATTTTGATTCAGTCATTATCATTTATTCCTTGCAAAGGCTATGGCTTATGTGACGTCATGAGCTGAGTACTATTCTTATGTCTGCTTGCTTTAGAAATGACAATAGAAATCATTTACAGTTGGTCATTGAATAGAAGTTATGAAACAGTAATTTAGGCATCTGTTTATGCTAGAATAGCGATTATTGTTGTAAACAGCAATGGACTAATTGACGTCACAAATCAAAGGAATCACAAGTAGGAGATCTATGAAAGGAAGCAACATGGCATACAGTATGTAAAAAACTGTTGATACGAATACACAAACGCTTTTGCATGTCGTCTACACTGTCGCTCTTTATTAGAAGATTTCATAAGAGTACGTTCTACAGTTAACCAAATTCTACTATGGCTACAATGCATACCGATGAATCTGAGGAGCTTTTACATACACGGAGGGCACGGTCAGTATATCTTAAGTTGCCAGGGGCACAGCTGACCATTTATTGGAATGAATGAAAGGGTTGAAAAGTAATGAAATTTTCAATGTGGGCGTACCCATTTTCTGGGAGACCACGCCCATTTATGTGCCCTTGTCGATACCCCTTGCAACAACACAATGAGTTAAGGTAACCAATGAAACATCCTGAAATTACTGCTTAGTTGTTGCCTGCATAAGTATGGATTTCATATGACATTTTACCGACATTTTACCGTCAATTTACCGACACAGTTTACCGTTCATAAACAGCAATTTTTCAAAAGACTTGTTAAGATAATTTAAAAACTCTTGATATTTCATGAACAGTGCAACAATTTCAACTGCATGAAAATAGTCATTTGCATATAATGTAATTCTTCTTGAAATTGTGACAGTTTACCACCATAAATATAAAGTAAGAATTGATCTATTGAACTTCCTTATTAATACTTCTGGTGGTAAACTGTTCAAAAATCGTTGATATGATATATTTCTCATTTGTTTGTTTGTTAGTATATGTATACAGACTATATACATGGAAATGCACAGAAAGTAATTTTTAAATGCTATTGTGTCCATTGGAAATATCTATTATTCTGTCGGTAAAATGTGCGGTAAAATGTGCGGTAAAATGAGTGGTAATATGTTCAGTATATGCGAATAGATAATCCATTATAACCGCACTATTATGTGAAGCAAACTAACTTTGCTCACCAACGCTTTTAGTATTTCAGTCGTTCACCATTATTTTTTGCCAGAAGATGCATTCGTCTCTGCATCGAGTCTATTGTTCTATCAATAACTGCTACTGAGAAATTAAGCATGCAGCCTCTTGCACGCTCACTGAACTGTTCAAATGTTTCATTCTCTATGTTATTTTTTATTGCATCATCTGCTAACTGTATACGAACAATGTGAAAGATGTTCTCAATAGGATTAAGATCTGGACTTCTTGGAGGAATTGGCAGTAACTTAGCACCACATTTCTCCATACTGGCTTTTGCAAGTTGTGAATTCTGACTTGGATCTCCATCTTGAATAAAAATATTTGAGCTTGGATTGCAACTCACTTGAAACATGTAACTGAAATTCCTGTCAATGAATGAAGAGAAATATGGTCCGTTCATTTTGTCATACTGTTCACAGATTATAAAGCCTTTTCCATATGATATGGCTGCCATAAAATGTGCAACTTTACCCCCAGCACCAACTTTACTTCCCTTACTTGTACAGCCTTGTACGAGTCCCTCTGATTTTTGTCGCCAAATCCGCCCTGATGGTGCTTTTGCTTGATCAGCTGGATTTCTCTTATGCACGAAACTAACCCCATCCAAATAGAATGCAATCTGGTTGCACCATACGTCTTTTGGATATTTCTTCAGCATGTTCTTTGCAAATTTAACACGTCTCACCCGGTCAACCTTTGACATTAAGCCTTTCTTCCTACTTTGCAGGTAGAAGTACCCTCGTTTGTTTAAATGTCTTCGAACTGTGCGGTCTGACACGTCTTGAAGACCAGCTTCCAGTTTCACTCTACGTGATGAGAACCTCCCTGACATCTCTCTTAGCTGGCGAATAGATCTCATGATGTTCCTTCCATCTCTTTCAGTCAGAAGCTTAGGCCTACCGACATTTCTTTTACGTCTATCACTTTTGCCAGTAGTCGACACTTCCTTCTTACAAAGACGATATATAGTCGCAGTAGAATATCCAGGATATCTTGTAATTATTTCCTTTATTGGAATACTCTTCTCTGCATGCAGGTACCTCCAGTATATCGATAACTGTGATGGGACACTTCGTGTAAACACCATTTTGGCCTAAGTGTAAACAATTCTTAGTGCGCAATGCACAGGTACTTCATGTATACCGTTTTCATCTTGATCTAATTTTAGAAGATAGTAACCCCAGCCCCCACCTACAAATGCGGCAGTGCAGACATATTTTCAAGGAAAAAAGAGTATCAGTTGAGGCAGCAACTTAATAGCAAATAGAATATATCCATGTAAGCTTGACATTGCTTTTCTCAATGCCAAGAAATGATGGGGGACATAAAGTCCCCCACCGTATCCCACCCTCCTCTTCCCACTTGCAACCCCAACTGTAATAGTATTCCCTGAATATACTGAACATGTTAAGAAAGTTGAAAACTGGACTCTAGGGGGTCTCTATGCCATGTTGCACACATTCAACTCTATATGTATTGATGCCTTCTGATCGTGGATATGAATATAGCAACTAATTTAATAGCCATGAAAATGTAGAATGGGGTGTTTTTCTTAAAAATGTCAAAATCTTATTTGAAAACACTGCTATTATAGAATTAACATGCTTCCTTCGCAGGACAATGTGTCTTCTCCCAGTACACCACCAGTGTTAGAAGTTTTCTGCTGAAAACTTCTAAGTCTCTTTTTTGAAGAATTCAGACAATCTTGGACATAATATGTTGAGAAAAATCTGCACCCCCCTCCCCCCCGTTCAATGTTGGTAACTATAGCTGCAGTTTGCTGCCTTGCTCCAAAAATATACCCAACATTGAATGGGGGGAGGGGGGGGCCGATAGCGGGGTATGATATCGAAGTTCTATCATAAGTCGTTGCACTCTGTGAAAGCGGATATTTTTCTCAACAATTTTGTCCATGATTGTCTGAAAATTGTGAAAAAATTTTGAGAGAGGAAAAGATAGGATGGCGTGTTACGTTTTTCAAACAACGTTATTTTTATGTTGTGCGAGGTATTTCTAACGAGGGCGGGGAAGAAAGACTTTTGGCACTCTTTTGATTCAGTCATTATCATTTATTCCTTGCAAAGGCTATGGCTTATGTGACGTCATGAGCTGAGTACTATTCTTATGTCTGCTTGCTTTAGAAATGACAATAGAAATCATTTACAGTTGGTCATTGAATAGAAGTTATGAAACAGTAATTTAGGCATCTGTTTATGCTAGAATAGCGATTATTGTTGTAAACAGCAATGGACTAATTGACGTCACAAATCAAAGGAATCACAAGTAGGAGATCTATGAAAGGAAGCAACATGGCATACAGTATGTAAAAAACTGTTGATACGAATACACAAACGCTTTTGCATGTCGTCTACACTGTCGCTCTTTATTAGAAGATTTCATAAGAGTACGTTCTACAGTTAACCAAATTCTACTATGGCTACAATGCATACCGATGAATCTGAGGAGCTTTTACATACACGGAGGGCACGGTCAGTATATCTTAAGTTGCCAGGGGCACAGCTGACCATTTATTGGAATGAATGAAAGGGTTGAAAAGTAATGAAATTTTCAATGTGGGCGTACCCATTTTCTGGGAGACCACGCCCATTTATGTGCCCTTGTCGATACCCCTTGCAACAACACAATGAGTTAAGGTAACCAATGAAACATCCTGAAATTACTGCTTAGTTGTTGCCTGCATAAGTATGGATTTCATATGACATTTTACCGACATTTTACCGTCAATTTACCGACACAGTTTACCGTTCATAAACAGCAATTTTTCAAAAGACTTGTTAAGATAATTTAAAAACTCTTGATATTTCATGAACAGTGCAACAATTTCAACTGCATGAAAATAGTCATTTGCATATAATGTAATTCTTCTTGAAATTGTGACAGTTTACCACCATAAATATAAAGTAAGAATTGATCTATTGAACTTCCTTATTAATACTTCTGGTGGTAAACTGTTCAAAAATCGTTGATATGATATATTTCTCATTTGTTTGTTTGTTAGTATATGTATACAGACTATATACATGGAAATGCACAGAAAGTAATTTTTAAATGCTATTGTGTCCATTGGAAATATCTATTATTCTGTCGGTAAAATGTGCGGTAAAATGTGCGGTAAAATGAGTGGTAATATGTTCAGTATATGCGAATAGATAATCCATTATAACCGCACTATTATGTGAAGCAAACTAACTTTGCTCACCAACGCTTTTAGTATTTCAGTCGTTCACCATTATTTTTTGCCAGAAGATGCATTCGTCTCTGCATCGAGTCTATTGTTCTATCAATAACTGCTACTGAGAAATTAAGCATGCAGCCTCTTGCACGCTCACTGAACTGTTCAAATGTTTCATTCTCTATGTTATTTTTTATTGCATCATCTGCTAACTGTATACGAACAATGTGAAAGATGTTCTCAATAGGATTAAGATCTGGACTTCTTGGAGGAATTGGCAGTAACTTAGCACCACATTTCTCCATACTGGCTTTTGCAAGTTGTGAATTCTGACTTGGATCTCCATCTTGAATAAAAATATTTGAGCTTGGATTGCAACTCACTTGAAACATGTAACTGAAATTCCTGTCAATGAATGAAGAGAAATATGGTCCGTTCATTTTGTCATACTGTTCACAGATTATAAAGCCTTTTCCATATGATATGGCTGCCATAAAATGTGCAACTTTACCCCCAGCACCAACTTTACTTCCCTTACTTGTACAGCCTTGTACGAGTCCCTCTGATTTTTGTCGCCAAATCCGCCCTGATGGTGCTTTTGCTTGATCAGCTGGATTTCTCTTATGCACGAAACTAACCCCATCCAAATAGAATGCAATCTGGTTGCACCATACGTCTTTTGGATATTTCTTCAGCATGTTCTTTGCAAATTTAACACGTCTCACCCGGTCAACCTTTGACATTAAGCCTTTCTTCCTACTTTGCAGGTAGAAGTACCCTCGTTTGTTTAAATGTCTTCGAACTGTGCGGTCTGACACGTCTTGAAGACCAGCTTCCAGTTTCACTCTACGTGATGAGAACCTCCCTGACATCTCTCTTAGCTGGCGAATAGATCTCATGATGTTCCTTCCATCTCTTTCAGTCAGAAGCTTAGGCCTACCGACATTTCTTTTACGTCTATCACTTTTGCCAGTAGTCGACACTTCCTTCTTACAAAGACGATATATAGTCGCAGTAGAATATCCAGGATATCTTGTAATTATTTCCTTTATTGGAATACTCTTCTCTGCATGCAGGTACCTCCAGTATATCGATAACTGTGATGGGACACTTCGTGTAAACACCATTTTGGCCTAAGTGTAAACAATTCTTAGTGCGCAATGCACAGGTACTTCATGTATACTGTTTTCATCTTGATCTAATTTTAGAAGATAGTAACCCCAGCCCCCACCTACAAATGCGGCAGTGCAGACATATTTTCAAGGAAAAAAGAGTATCAGTTGAGGCAGCAACTTAATAGCAAATAGAATATATCCATGTAAGCTTGACATTGCTTTTCTCAATGCCAAGAAATGATGGGGGACATAAAGTCCCCCACCGTATCCCACCCTCCTCTTCCCACTTGCAACCCCAACTGTAATAGTATTCCCTGAATATACTGAACATGTTAAGAAAGTTGAAAACTGGACTCTAGGGGGTCTCTATGCCATGTTGCACACATTCAACTCTATATGTATTGATGCCTTCTGATCGTGGATATGAATATAGCAACTAATTTAATAGCCATGAAAATGTAGAATGGGGTGTTTTTCTTAAAAATGTCAAAATCTTATTTGAAAACACTGCTATTATAGAATTAACATGCTTCCTTCGCAGGACAATGTGTCTTCTCCCAGTACACCACCAGTGTTAGAAGTTTTCTGCTGAAAACTTCTAAGTCTCTTTTTTGAAGAATTCAGACAATCTTGGACATAATATGTTGAGAAAAATCTGCACCCCCCTCCCCCCCCGTTCAATGTTGGTAACTATAGCTGCAGTTTGCTGCCTTGCTCCAAAAATATACCCAACATTGAATGGGGGGAGGGGGGGCCGATAGCGGGGTATGATATCGAAGTGCTATCACAAGTCGTTGCACTCTGTGAAAGCGGATATTTTTCTCAACAATTTTGTCCATGATTGTCAGAAAATTGTGAAAAAATTTTGAGAGAGGAAAAGATAGGATGGCGTGTTACGTTTTTCAAACAACGTTATTTTTATGTTGTGCGAGGTATTTCTAACGAGGGCGGGGAAGAAAGACTTTTGACACTCTTTTGATTCAGTCATTATCATTTATTCCTTGCAAAGGCTATGGCTTATTTGACGTCATGAGCTGAGTACTATTCTTATGTCTGCTTGCTTTAGAAATGACAATAGAAATCATTTACAGTTGGTCATTGAATAGAAGTTATGAAACAGTAATTTAGGCATCTGTTTATGCTAGAATAGCGATTATTGTTGTAAACAGCAATGGACTAATTGACGTCACAAATCAAAGGAATCACAAGTAGGAGATCTATGAAAGGAAGCAACATGGCATACAGTATGTAAAAAACTGTTGATACGAATACACAAACGCTTTTGCATGTCGTCTACACTGTCGCTCTTTATTAGAAGATTTCATAAGAGTACGTTCTACAGTTAACCAAATTCTACTATGGCTACAATGCATACCGATGAATCTGAGGAGCTTTTACATACACGGAGGGCACGGTCAGTATATCTTAAGTTGCCAGGGGCACAGCTGACCATTTATTGGAATGAATGAAAGGGTTGAAAAGTAATGAAATTTTCAATGTGGGCGTACCCATTTTCTGGGAGACCACGCCCATTTATGTGCCCTTGTCGATACCCCTTGCAACAACACAATGAGTTAAGGTAACCAATGAAACATCCTGAAATTACTGCTTAGTTGTTGCCTGCATAAGTATGGATTTCATATGACATTTTACCGACATTTTACCGTCAATTTACCGACACAGTTTACCGTTCATAAACAGCAATTTTTCAAAAGACTTGTTAAGATAATTTAAAAACTCTTGATATTTCATGAACAGTGCAACAATTTCAACTGCATGAAAATAGTCATTTGCATATAATGTAATTCTTCTTGAAATTGTGACAGTTTACCACCATAAATATAAAGTAAGAATTGATCTATTGAACTTCCTTATTAATACTTCTGGTGGTAAACTGTTCAAAAATCGTTGATATGATATATTTCTCATTTGTTTGTTTGTTAGTATATGTATACAGACTATATACATGGAAATGCACAGAAAGTAATTTTTAAATGCTATTGTGTCCATTGGAAATATCTATTATTCTGTCGGTAAAATGTGCGGTAAAATGTGCGGTAAAATGAGTGGTAATAGTTCAGTATATGCGAATAGATAATCCATTATAACCGCACTATTATGTGAAGCAAACTAACTTTGCTCACCAACGCTTTTAGTATTTCAGTCGTTCACCATTATTTTTTGCCAGAAGATGCATTCGTCTCTGCATCGAGTCTATTGTTCTATCAATAACTGCTACTGAGAAATTAAGCATGCAGCCTCTTGCACGCTCACTGAACTGTTCAAATGTTTCATTCTCTATGTTATTTTTTTATTGCATCATCTGCTAACTGTATACGAACAATGTGAAAGATGTTCTCAATAGGATTAAGATCTGGACTTCTTGGAGAATTGGCAGTAACTTAGCACCACATTTCTCCATACTGGCTTTTGCAAGTTGTGAATTCTGACTTGGATCTCCATCTTGAATAAAAATATTTGAGCTTGGATTGCAACTCACTTGTAACATGTAACTGAAATTCCTGTCAATGAATGAAGAGAAATATGGTCCGTTCATTTTGTCATACTGTTCACAGATTATAAAGCCTTTTCCATATGATATGGCTGCCATAAAATGTGCAACTTTACTCCCCAGCACCAACTTTACTTCCCTTACTTGTACAGCCTTGTACGAGTCCCTCTGATTTTTGTCGCCAAATCCGCCCTGATGGTGCTTTTGCTTG